>STHB01002355.1:0-17739 GCA_018908115.1 Anopheles rivulorum | reverse complement strand
ACGACGGCAGCGTAAATGGAGCGTCCGCAAGGATAGTGTCAAGCTGCACCCGTAACCCGGGAAGAACCGAACAGTCAGGAAACTATCCCCTGCCCGGTGCAAACAGGTTGCGGCGGCGACGAGTTTTATGCGAAATCTCGCTTCAAAAACCTATCCGCACGTAAGTCAACCCAAACGTGAAACGGTGGTGGAGATCCACATTTTACACGTCCGAAAGCAGGCCGAAGCATTCGCTTGAACGGGCAAGGTATTAGCGGGCTAGTGAAGTTGCAGCTTAGTGTTTGTTTGTGCGGAAAGTTTTCCTCATTCAGTGGCTTTCACCTATTTCACCGTTTCGTACGGAAGGAACTGCACAGGAACGGGCGTGTGTATGGTTATCGATTCTTGGTCGGGCTGTAATCCTTGCCGAGATTATTGATTCGAATACCATTGACATTCGCTTCTCAAACAAAGTCGTCGGTGGTCTACCGCACGGATCAGTGCGAATGTTTGGTGGGAAGCGAGAAATTCCCCGGAAGACATTGCTAATGATGATAATGCCAGCAAATAGCTTTTAAAGTGTTGTATCACATGTGTGTGCCTGCGGGTAAGCTTGTTCGGAAGAATTGCTTTTTGGGCGTTTGCTTTTATTAATACTAGTTTTCATACTTATTTTTGGTGTAAAATCTTTTCTTTTATAAAATTTAGTTTTTTTAATTTTTAAAAATATTATAAATAAAAAAGAATGTAAAAATATCTGCTTAACAACACTCGTTTAAGGTAGTTTTCTACTGTACAAATATGAACTAATAATATAAAATAAAACAAAAACAATAAAACGGGTCAAATTCAAACATCAACCGTTAATTAACCCTTAATGCTGTGTAATTAACTCTTCAGATAGCCAAATTTCTATTTAATCAGTTTCACTGCCATTCTGCGAGCGTTGTAGCGTTTTCCGATGCGGAAGTTTAATGTGTATTGAATTGTAATTCCGTTCCGTTCGCCCAACAGAAACTCAAATTTTGTGGTAGCCCGGCAGCTTAGCAGCTAAATCCAACCCATTAGCAAAGCCCCGCCGAGAAGCGAACCAATTTTCGAACAAACGGCTAATTTGTCTAGTTTCGGCTGACCCGTTCAACCTCCGTTGCGTCTGTTTGACTTTGCATATCTTGCCCTTTGCGCAGAGTTCCCCTTTTCTTCCCCATCCTACCTCTCCTTTCTTCCCTCCTATCATCCGTCCCTCCATGCTTCTTATCATGGTGAGATAGTTCGTAAGGTCATCAAAGTTTCGACAGCGTTTCGACAGAATGGTAACATTTCCTTATTTCCCCGAGCAAACGGGTTCACTTTGATACGATTATTCGCTCCTCCGTCCAAGGCATCCCTTTTGGAGCAGATCGGATGTTTTGGTGCGAATGTAGTAAAAATAGCAATGTAGCAGGAACCTTCGCAAGGCACAGAATCGATCGTCCAAACCCCCGAAAACAAAACTAGATCACAGCTATCGGAAATGCCGGAAAATCTACGGGGCCGGAAAACTTCCGTACGCCGGCCTTGGTGCGCCCGCATGGTGCGCCCCGAGATGAAGATATGGTCCGATGTCCGGCTTTCTCGCTGTCCGGGACTACCGGTTCGGTATCAATCAAATTGTCGTTTTGGGGCAGAGAATTTGAATATATTTGAATAATTCTCGATTACCGGGCAAAAGCGTCGAAGATTGCGCTGCGTCGGTGACACTGCTGCTGGCCACCGAAACGTCCGGGTCCGGTCTGCCCCGGCAGGAGCAGATTATCGGTCCCTTGTCAGGATTAGTGACAGTTTACTGGTGTTTACTCGATCCTAACTTTGTCTTGGGTTATATTGGGCTGATAGGACGAACGGTCCCTTCCTTTCCCTGGTTCGAAGTTTCGCCCTGAAGTTGCGTTCTCGGGCTGTTGTGCGGCTGTTCGAAGGAGTGTCTTAGCTTGGCTCCGGTAGGTTTTGCCTAGAGGTAGGTTTTGTGCTGGCTCGGGAGAAAATTTTTCTCGACCGGCTCTGTCAACTTTGTCCTTTTGGGGTTATCACTTGTCATGTGAACGGGTTAGCTGCTCGGTGAATTGATTTCGAACGAATCGGAGATACGGTGGAGATCCAATCAGAAATGTATTTTTTGGATGTTTTTTTTTCGTATATTTGTTTGTTCAAGTAAATCTTCCCAAACAAACTTCATTTATTGATTTCTAACGTTCTTAAGATTTTATAAATAATTTCAATAAGTTTTTTATCTAACGTTTTGTTTAACTAACTAACAAAATCGAACAAAAAGCTCATCATGCGATAAAAGAAGCTGTTGCGTACTGTCAAGAACAATAGTGAACTTTTATTATCACATCTTGACTCAATTAGACGGAATTCTAGAGCGAACACTAACTGCCGAAGCGAAGAACCCATGGTGGAATAAATTGGTAATCACTATCGAACAACATCCGACACATGCATGCCGGCATTTCGAAACTTGCCAAAGTGTCGAAAGTTGTCCCATACAGGGCGCCCAAACTTTTGTTCCAACTTTCACCAAATGTCACTTAAGGACGACACATTGAGTAATATGGTAATGCTTCAAAAGGCATACCCAGCTGCCGGAAACCGGTTGTTTATCGTATGGGAGTTTTTTCATCGGTTTCCTGTGCCCTTTATATGTATTTCCCTGCTCATCGGTGACGGCTTCTGGCTGGGAAGCACTAAGGCTTCCAGCTGTTCCCATGCCCCAACAGAGGGACAAGTAAACGACGGAACCAGAAGATAAGACAGCCCTCTCGCCGAATGCTTATGTTATTTTTATCGCAAAACTTTCACTAAATTATGGACATGTGACAGGTTTTTGGTGATGTTCCCTGCTCCCTGTAATAGTTGATTGTTTTGAATGTTCGATTAGCTAACGATAATTTTCGTTTGACGAGCGTCGGAAATGGTTCGTACGATAATGACTGTTTTGGCGTAACTTATCACAATTGGCCGTGTTCTTTTCGGTGCGTTGATTTGATTGGGTTTTTGCTTGTTTGAATTTATTTCATATTTTCTTTGAAAAAAAAAACAAGAGCTAAATTCGAAGAAAATGTGTTACAAAATTGTCTGGAAGTATAATTTCTGCATTGTGCTGCCCTTAAAATCTGAGTTTTTCCAAGGATTCTTAGAATCGTCTTATCTATCGCTGCCCGTAAACCGAACCGAATCACACTAAGCTGACCGAAGCTGATGATGTGCGGAAGATATTACACACTGAGCGAAAGGAAAGAAAATAAACGGCTACGAACGGTCGGCGTATCGTTCTGGGCAGATCTTCAAAACAGCCCTGTCCGGACATTCGGAGCCCCAAATCTCAAGACGGCCACACAGCGCCACAATCGAAATCGGATTAAATTTCCAGTCGACTGAAGCTGCTGCTGCCGGTTTTTTGAATCGGGTTCCTTTCCAATCGGACGAACCAGGCGATTCCGAGACTTTCTAGAAGTCCCAGGCAGGCTCGTGACGGTCATTCTGGGAGATACGGAGCGCACCGGGTGGCTGGCGTATGTGAGCCGAAACTGTGCCCGAAAACGGAACGAAGAAATCAATCACTTTTCCGGCTGCCGTCGTTCCGTAAAACGTGGTTGGAAAATGTGCTTTCGCCAGTGCCGGGCGCTGGGCAGCTTCGTATGAAGTTTTTTCTTTCTTTCTTTTTTTGTGAAAAGCAAATCTGTTGGCCCCCTGGTTGTTCCGGTCGTTCCGAAAAGGTGAATTTATTGCACCGAGTTTTTGGGTTATTGAGAATGGTAAAAAAGAAGAAAAAAACACCCAAACCTTCCAGCGTATGATCGATTCCTTAATCTTCTTCGTGGTCCAAGGTAGTGTGTGTGTGTGTGTGTGTGTGTGAGTGTACATTTTGGCCAAATTCAATGGAAAAGATTTCGGAAAGTGCCGGACATGAAAATGATTGATTTTAGCAATATGGAGCGATAATGTGGGTGAAAACAGAGTTCTCGATTTAAATAGAATTACCAATTATAAAGACGGATCGAATTGTTCCAGATTTATGCTTAACCCTGTGTGCTGGGGATTCATATTTTTATTATATTTCAGGCGGCACGTGTTGAAGTAATCAAAAATGTGTGGAGAATTATGGTTTGGAACGAATGGAACGAAATATTTAGTTTGTCGCTTATTAGATTTGATATTGAAAAGCGATCAATTGTGAACGCATGATTTATAGTTTACAATGAGTGGTTTAGTTTTGGAAACATATAAAAAATGATCATTGATATTTATTATAAAATATATTACTTTTAAACAACAGCCGAAACAAAATAAAAAGCTAAAGCAAATTGGGTGACCTTGATCATTCCCTTTTTTCATTCATGTGGTATGCAATAATACATCATTATATAATTTACTCATTCTTATTGCATCATAATTTTCTTGTTTCACATGTCCACGCTTCTGGGCACTGATAATACCAGAATTTAATGCATTGTTAAAAATGTAGAATAACTGTAAATAAAACTAATATTCATTTCTTTGCACCAAAACAAAGTATTTCCCAAATTTGAAAACATTAAAAAATTGCTTTCATTCATTGTTTATACCAGGTGATTCAAGGATCAATCACTGTCAATCGCATTTGAACGTAAATAAAATCTCTTTCTTTGTATATACCTTTTGATTCAATGATTGAAACAGTCACTGTCAACTGTTTTTGAACGTAAATAAGTCAATTATTCTTATGGGTGACAAGTAACATGTTTCCAAGTAACGTATTTTACCACTTTTATTCACTTAATTCGTGACACACACTTCTAAAACCTTAATTTTCAAATCTAACGGCGTTGCAAATCAAATATTTGTTGAAGGACATTGTTTGCAAACATTTCAAGCAACGAGCTTTAATTTGAGTTTCTAAAGTTCGTGGTAATGTTAACATAGGAATTCAAAGTAACATGTTTGTTAGGACAATATAGAGATAAGTTCAGATGAATTATATTCGAAATCGTTAGTGACTGAACATCTCCAATAATGTAGTGATTAGATATGTATAATAAAAGTACATTAAATTCGTAGTAAAAAATAAAGACAATATTCACATCCACATACGTTCGATTTTCCCCACAGATTTCCCCTTTGCTAATTTAAACTTAGCAATATGAAAAGTTTGGTTCTCTTTTAGAAAAATGTCATATAAAATTTATTTTCGTTTCTATCCAAAGATCTTTAAAAAAACATGTTGCTGAACTCGTTTAACGTGGACCTATAAGTTTTGCTTCACCCAAAGCATATGGCAGCACAAAATACTCCACCAAAGTTCCATCAGTCTGTGTTCAAAGCGTCCGCAAAACGCCATGCTGAAAATAAGGATATCCGCCTACAACGAAAGGCTGGGATGCGGCGAGTAAATTACGTTGTATAAGAAATTAATGCAATCGAGACTTTTCGTGCACGTTACACGTTCGCCTGGCTAGTGCTGTTCGCCCGGTTTTGTGCCAGGATTGGCAGGTTTTTGGCAAGTTTTTGCCGATGATTATCGTTCTGTGCCGTTGGCACAGTTGATGGGAAGAACGGATAGGTTCTACCGGGGGAAAATTACGGGGATCGAAAATGCTTCACGAAATAGTGCACGGGACACACCGACGATAGATCATGTGCGAGACCGTGAAGGGTGAAACTAAATTATATCAGCATCCAACCCGAGCAAAACCCCAACCTTCCCACTTGTCGTCTGCCCGTCGGCAGTCGCGATCTCGTCAGCATTACGTTCTTCATTAACGTACCCATGTGCCGGTGGCACATGAAAGTGCGTAGGCACTTCGGTTCGGGCATCCTCAGGATTCGCAGCCGTGGCGTAATAGGGCGCTTGGTGGCGTGCGAGACACAAAACTCAATCACTTACGGTACACGGCTCGTGTGTGTTTGCCGTGTTCGGCATGCCCGCATGCCCTTGTTCGGTGCGCTCGGATGGTGCGCCGGTGGCAAAAATTCGCACTCGATCAATATTGACTGTCAATTTGCAAGCTCACAAAATCGAATCTTTACCGGCATGCCCTTAATGCCACCATGTTGGAAGTAGGCTTATGGAAGGTGGGTCTCTCGTGGAGGGGCCCGACGCGGTTTGCAACCCATTTCGGAACCCATTGTCTCGAAGACGAGCCTTTTTGCACAGAACCCGGGGCACCGTGGCCTGATGCCTGCACCCGTAGGCACGTGATTTATGCCGGCGAATAGCTTTTTCTATTTAAACAGTCGCTTGCCTTTTTTGTTGGGTTGCGTGTGCGTGTGGGCATGATGTTTGGCGCACAGTTTGCGATGATGGCTTACGATAGATGCGCCGAGCTGGAAGCGTAAATCAATCGTGTTGACGTTCATCGGTGAGTGTGTGAATGGTGCACGACCTTTGCTCCACACACACACACAAACACATTTGCCAGCGCCGAGCAATCAATTTGGGGCCGGCCATTATTGATGCATGCATGCGCGTGTATCCTTGGATGAGTGTTTTTTTCCTTGTTTCCATTGTGTGCGTGTTATCATTCCTGCATCTTTTTTCTTTGTGTCAGTGTGTTGGCAGCTAGGCGCAACCGTTCCGTAATTAACTTATGTAAACGCAATTGATGAAGTGATGGAGTTTATTTTTACTTTTCGTAATTTTAAGTTCCACCTGTTGTTTTTTTTTTGCGCATTTACAGAGCGCCCCTTTTTACCGAGGATGATTTTTCAATCGGAAAAAGTGCTTATCACAGAAGTTAAAAGCGCTCCTAATTGGGGCACCCGTGGCCTCTGTTGGTTGATGGGTTGATTGGCTGATTGATTGATTGAAGGGAAGATTTTGCCAGAACAGAATGCTTCCCAATGTGTGCATGTGATTGGAAATGTGTTAAAATGCTAGCATTTATTTTAGGTTAGCATTAATTGGAAGAAGTAAAGTACGTACATTGCTGCATAATTTACATTTACTGTGTGATAGTTAGAGGATTCAATATAGTAAAAAAAATAAAAATTAAAATGGAAATGAATAGTAATTTTTGAAGTGAAGAGAACCGAACGAGTGAGGCGTTGGTTTTGAAATTTACGAGAGTTTATTTCAGCGAGCATGTTGGAAAAGCCAAGTTCTTGGCGCCATTTTTTTCATCACTTTTTGCTTATCTGTCAAAAATAAAATTAAAAAAAAATTCGAGCATTTGCAAGGAAATCGTTAATTAGTCTTGAAAACGGGATCGTATAACATGTCTTGTTCAGTTTCTATTTTGTACCGATCATGCAATAAGTTATGAAAATTATAGTTAAAATCAACATTTCTTTCTCTTTGTGATTCTTTTCTATCACCTAGTGTGGTTTGTAAAATGATTAATTTTTTCAAATTTATATTCTGGATTTTATAGCAGTGAAGTTGATCACAATCTGGTTTACATTCTTTGATTTATTCAGTAATCAATATATTTAAGTGTTTAAGGGATGAAATAAGAAAAAAATATTACTGCCTTTCTTGAAGTAGTCCACGAGAACAATAATCTTAATAAAATGAGTATTATGTTTTATTAAACAACTCGCTAAATTATATGACACACATGGCAAGTCTGTTTGTAGAAATCACATTTTAAAGCCATGTTTATTGGTATTTTTTCAAATTTTCATATTTGAGACTGATAATCATTTACAAGGTCAATATATACGGAGCTGTAAACTGCATTTCTAAGTGTCCAGACAGTTTCATTACAATCAAAGTCAACAAACATAGTGATTTGTTATTTTACTATTAAAAATATCTTAATAATACAGATCGCTTTTTCAAGTAATTAATTAAAATACATTTTAGCGTCCTATTTTCAACATTATCCTTTTCCTATTTGTACAATTTGCCAATAAAGAAATCAAATACTAGCATAAATAAAGGATTGCATTGGCAATACAAAAAAAAGTGTATTCACTTCTAATGAGTTAGAACGATGAAAGGTGCAAAGCTTATCATTATTTTAAATTATAATTATTTGCCATTTTCTTGCTGCCCATCCATCGTGCTAATGAAAGGTAGGAACACACTTTTTTTGCTATCGATTTTCCAAATGAGGCAAATTAATTGTACTTTGTGAGATTTCCTTCCCCAAAATGGCCACAACCAGTCGCCCCGGTTTGTCGGGTTGGGCCACTAATGTGAGTAACAGCAGCAAGAAACTGACCGTTACGCTATCGCTCCGGTTAAAGTCAAACCCGGAGCCGACAGGACGCATCCGTCCCAGAAGGGTTACGCTTGGCACCAGGATAATCGTAAAGAGTATCCTCATTACAGCTCAAAGCTGACCGGTGGACGGTGATTTGTCAGCACTTTTTCGTGGGGGCTGAATAACTCCCCCAAATGCCGGGGGAATCCCTGTGAACCGGTGCGATCGGGGCTGGCACGAAATGGGCCACTTGCCACCGTTCAATCTCCCGTGGGGATGGTTCTTTGGGGCGCGTCGGGTTCAACCGCCTCCGCTCAGCTTTTAATGACCGGCATTATTCGGGGCTGAAGAGAAATCCCAAACCGGGACCGGTTTGCGAAAGAAGGCATCTTCAGGTGAATGATAATTATGAGCACCGTCCTTAAAGGCCTTCCGTGACCCTTAGCGTGATGCTTTAAGTGTGAGGAAACGTTAAAGCCGAAGCCTTGGTGCACCACCATATCCGTGTCGATTTTTGATTCCATTGACTTTAAGTAAATTCTGTGGTTAAACGACTAGTGTATTATTAGACAAAATTGCAACTTCTTTAGCTGGAGGCACCAGAGAGAAAAAAAAGCTGTTTGCGTTTGCCTCACTGGGTGCCAAAAACGTTCTCGCTGTGCCGTGTTGTTAATATTTCAAACTTTTCCCAATCTAATCACGCCCGCCGTGCGTATCCGCTGGGAATGGCGAGAAAACATTTCCCATCACTGTCAACCTAAGCAAACAACTTCTCGGGGAACAAAATGCCGGCCACGGACGCGTGTTTGAAAATGCACGCGAACAACTTACAGCTTACGGTACGCGGCTCGAACCGGGGGGTTTTTCGCTGCCGATGGCAATTAGTATGGTTGGAAAAATCAACATTATTATCATCGTCAACGTCAACGTCACTACTGGCAGTGCCGGCCCATTCCCAAAAGTACCGAGCCCGGCCAGTTGTGGGCCGCAAGTTTCTTCGTGGGCGTGGAAGAACCTTAAACAAAAAAGAAGCAAGTTCCCAAAAAACTTTCCATCACCCTCCTGCCCGTCCATTCTCATCGCTTTGTACGGGGATGACACCAAGGCGCAAACAGCGGACACCGCCGAAAATTGTTGCGAACAATTAATTTGCTGTCTGCCAATTGTGGTCCAAGTTTGTTTATCAAATAATAAAACCTTTCAACCGCCCTTCGGTGTTGGCCCATCACCATACGTAGATGACCAGGGTTGGGATGATGGGTTTTGGCGATCGATGCCACCCACCACGAAACCCCGGTGCAGTGCTTGCGTTGCGAGGGGGCATGATTTTGACTAGAAATTATATCAATAACGGGTGGTTTGGGTCACCTTCGTTGCGATACAATCTGTGTTTGATTGTGGTCAGAGCAAGTATTGCGAGAGAGAAAGTTGGCTACAAACGCTTCGACACAATGTACTTTACGGTAATTGACTTAGATTGGAGTGTTGTGAGGGTGAAGAATGCTATCGAAGTTTTGCCTCCGGGGGTACTACGAGAAAGAACGATTGAATTTCGATGTTGTTTCGCTTTTTCCAGAGCAAAGGCAAGTAAAAATGAAGGTGAAAAAGTTCTAAAACAACAACAAAAGTACAATCCATTTACGAGCTGTTCCCTCAAATAGCAATTCGGTTTCATCTTAATTATTCGAGTTTTGGGAAACACTAGCTCAGCATTGGCATAGTTGCAGTAAGAGTGAGTTGACCATACCTGTTTTTGATTGTACCAACTTGTGCCACCATTGGTGATTTTTTTTTTGGTGCTAAAATCAAATTGGAACATAAAAATAACTGCTTGATTCGTGTCAGATGTGTTGTTTATGACGTGCAGTTATAGTTTTGATTACCTGTTGTAGTCATAATCTAAGTGAAGGGCATAAGTGAAATGCGATCAAGAAACAATGAAACACATTAAAATATTAACTCAACTTTGGTAAACATTTTAATGTAAGTAGGAATATTTAATACAGCAACATGTAAAGCTTGAAATAATACTAAATTAATATTGGCGATACATCATTAACCTCTGCAAAAATAGTTGGGCCAAGATTCTTTTAAGTCTTTCTTCATATCTTTAATGCTTTTTTATATAAATTGATCTTTTTTCAAATATTTTATAATCTACATCATTTAATTAACTTTTTTTTTACAAAAAGTATTAATTTAAAAATAATTACTAATATGCCATAGTTTAGTTGTAACTGAGCATATGACATTTAAAACAATCGACGGTGTGATGCCAATTGCCTACCTTTAGGCGCTTAACTTACTCGACTCGCTTAACTTAAGCTGTGCATTTCGTGTGCTCCAGTGCATTGTGAAGAACGCAATCATGGAAACAGTTTACTTTAGCTACCATTTTTCTCATTGCACAAACTTGCTTCCGAAACAATCAAATATTATCTTAATCTTCGTCGTGAAAATAATTACCCTACATGGGGATTTTTTTTTCTCCCGTTCTCTTCCTGATACCCTGGTTAAACTATACCAAACGGGCAAACATTCAAACCACGACTGTGCACACTCGGGTGTGCAGTTAATGGGCAACGAATCCACAAGTGTCCAACGGTTGAAAGAGAGCAGCACGTCAAGCATTCGTGCACTGTTTTCATTCCATTTCTACGTCCCTTGTGCGATGGTTTATGTTGTTCTTTTGCCCCGGTTAACCTCGGCACGGGTTTGCCGATGTTGAAGGAGTATCGTTTGCCGAGCCGAAACCGCACCGACCGAACGGGCCACAGAGCTGCTTGCGCAACAGCAGGTGTGTCCTCATTCGGCAAACGTTTACTTTAACAAATGAGTGATGGTCCCACATTCCCTTGGTGTCGTGGTTTTTTATTTATCGAACGTAGCGTGAGGTTACTAATTTTCTTTTGTCATTCTGAACCGTCATAAAGCGTGGGCATTATGATTTATAAAATCATTTAATTCAATAAGTGAATAAATTATTGAAGGATATAATTCACGAAAGATCTGAAGATCATAAAGACCCTGTACCGTCAATTATTCACTTACTTATCCAAACAGATTTGAACAGATTTCACAACAAGAGTTCGGTGGTCGACGGGTGGTCTGTCTTGCTATTCAATTTGATCATCATCATCATCATCAGCAGCAACGGTTCAAAGGGGATAAAAGGCTCAAATGAAACGCATAAACAAACAAACAAACCATTCGCAGCCATATTGCACCATACACACACACACAAACACCTACCGAAGTAAACAAATAAACAAACAAACAATCATTCAAAACTCGCAAACAGTTTAGTGTTTTGAAAAAAAAAGAGAGAAAAATTCAAAGCAATGCAGTTCTAGAGCCGTTTTGATGTTTCTTGATGCATAGCAAAAAAATGATGAATATTAGATAAAATTTTAGTTTTACTTGATTATACAGCACGTGTCATAATTATGAAACTACATCTTTGTAGAAAAAAGGCGAACAAATAAATAAATAAATAAAAAAAGATGTTTTGTAATGCTGTAAGTTATTTAACTGGATAGCTCATTTTAATATTTGTATACACAACTTTTGATAACTTCATTTCTGAAACAGATATTTTTTCTTAAACCTTAATATATTTTTTATTTTTTTAAGTTAATTATTTATAAATCTTATATTTTTCTAGTTAAACAGTTTTTCTCAACAACATATCTTAAAATCTTAAGATCTTGATGCATTTATATTTCTTTTCAATATGTTATGCATGTAAGTTTCATATCAAGTTTTCAACGCTTCAAAACAAGTGTCAACATTGTATAATAAATTGAAAAAATGAAATCCGTTAATTATAACTTCGTAGCACATCATTGTTATCTATCGTTTCAACTTGGTCTCTTCTTCTAGAGAAAAACAGAAATAAACAAGCAACCTTATAGCTACGCTGCGGACTGTACATTCATCTCCATACAAGGCATGTGTCTACGAGTTGGGTGCTAAACACATTTAAATTTTAAAAGCAGCTTCATCACAACGTGTCACGTGCAAAAGAGAGCGGACAGAAACGAAGCGAAGGCTTTGTTCCCTATCATTATCTTCTGCCAGCTGTTTCGCTCGTACTAACCGAGCTGTACCGGTTAGTTTTCACACACACGGTCGCGTTACCCCATCTTGTCACACACACACACACATACACGCACAAGGATGCGACGGTGCGCCCACAGCAACGATGGTCAATATCGACGTGGAAGCGTCCGTCGCTCGCTGTGTGTTCATAATTGACGGCTTTATGGCCATTTTGGCTGATACTTTGCACTTAATTGCACGCTTAAGCACGCTCCTTTTGAGCCGGGTAAGCGAAGCCCAGGAAATGCGGACCAGGATATTTGATCGTGGCAATCTTGGGCGACTTACACGGAGGCTTCAAGATGGGTGCTGGTGCTGGGTGGGCAACCAAACCCAAAAAAAAAAAAGAAAGTGCACTAAGTGGTAATGGGATATAAGTTGCAAGTGGAAAGTTTCGCTGGTGTTAGGAAATGGGTGATTATTTAACTTGTTACGGGCAATAGTGGGATGTGGCGATGTATGCAACCAAGGCCACAAATGATAGCTGTTTGTATCCTTCACAAATACATCACACATTCATTTTTGTTATGCTAAAAGTGAAAACATTTTCTCTCGAAACTTCATTAACAATATACATTAAATATATTGAATCGCTTCTCTCACACCAAACAATATAATTACTTGTTATTGCATCAAGTGCCTTCCCATATAAATATATATATAGATACATCCAGTTCCAAAACAACACCAAACAGGCGTGAGGTGAAAAGCTCTTTGATTTACTGCGAAGGATTAGCATGGGCATGGCAAAAGCATTACTGCCAATAGAATTTACTGCTGCTGCCGGGTACTGCTGTATCGGGGGATCAAACTGGCAGCCGTTCGATTTACGGGCCCGATCACCGATACCGTCCCGAAAGCATCCCGAAAGCGTCACCCGGGAAATAGAAAACAGATCCCTGAGCGCTCGTAACGCTGGTTGTTTTTTTTTTTCTTCTTTTGGTTCTTTGTTTTTGGTTAGCTTCAGTGTGACGTTTGGGTCGTTCCGCCGTTGCTGTTTGAAGCACCTGATTGAGTATGTTTACCGGCACGTAGGCATCCCTCTCCACCTTGTGATGGTTCCACCGTAGGAAGGAAGGAATAAGGGCCGAGGGGTTGGTTCCCCCGGGAGACGGTCGCGGTGCGAAAATCATGGATGCGCAGACTAACCGAAGGCACGTTCGTTCCATTAGATTTCTGTTATCGGTTGGATCTGTGTCACCGGCGAGTATGTAAACGAGCATCCATTTTCCGGGATCAGTGAGTGGAAATCCATCGCCAGCGCCAACGGGGATGGAATTTTTTAACCAAAATTTCCGCACTTTCTGGCTTGTGCTGGCGTTGCGACAAACAACGCGACCGGGGCAACGCGTCCCGGCTTCACCGTAAGCGAATGGTTTTTGGTTAAATTATAGCGCATGATTTTATAGAACCTCGTTCTAAGTGATTCATGGCACGGCCGTCAGTACCGGTAACCTTGAAAGCTCGAAATTCGTTTAACCGAACCCGGGAGTGTGTGTTTGGGGCTGGTTTTTTTTTTTTTTTTTTGGCGAGGCGAGCAAATTTGGTCGAACGATAAGAAAAATGACAAATAATGCTAAAGAGTGTGTGTGCGCTATTAAAATTGATGCAAAGTGCGGTGGGCATGATCATTATCTATGCTAAGTGGGCATGCGCACAAGGCGAAACTATTCATATTCTGTTGGTTGTAAATATAATATAAATAAATAAATAAATAAATAGAACTTCCATAGTTACTTCAATCGATGCAATTTTCGATAAAACTATTTGAAACTTTTAATTAGAAAAATAATTGCATAACTTAACTAAATCGATAATTACTAATCCAAGAATCTCATATATTGTACAATAATCTTACTGAGCTATTAGATTTTCAAACTCAGGATTGTTTGAAACCATGTACCACGTATTTCTTGCATAAAAGATTACGTTATTTATATTAACAAAATGCTGGAATGTGATGGAATTTAAATTATGTTCATTACTGTAGAAATAATTTTCAGTTAACGGGTTTTCAAACCTAGTTTTTTCGTGCAATCTTTAATAAATTAGGTAATAAATTTGGTAAATTTGGTAAAAAGACCTTTTAATCGTATGTAATGAGCATTTCTTCACCTAATACAAATTATTTAAAGAATAACAGTAAAATTGTTAATTTATACTGAAAGAGATATTTCGTTTCCTTGACTATAGAAAAATAATTAGTTAATTTCTGGGCTACAGCAAGCCCAACACAATTTTAAATCGAAATTATTTGAAAATTTAATTATCGATTTAATTTAAATTGCTTTTTTTATCTTAATATTGTAAATAACTTTATTTTTAATAATCTGATTAACAAACAACTGTGAAACATTTTGTTACATTAACATACAGTTTTAAATAATTTTCTTGTAGTTTATTGCGATTGACATCATTTAATTTACCAATTATACATTCACGATTTGTTTTAAGAAATCTAAAAATCATTTACAGCATTATACTTTTATTTATACATTACAAAAACATTATACCCAACAAAATTTAAAATCTTTTGTTTAATTTAATTGAACTATTAAATCACATCCGTTAATAATTTTGTACATACCAGTACATACCAGCACAGTGGAATATTGATAGCAAGCATTTACCTGAAACGAAAACGGAAAAGAAACTCTTGCTTTAGTTAATGTAATTGATTCTCATCATGTAGAATGGTTCACAACATTGTACATAAAAAAGTCCCCGGCTCTAGCCAAACCACAAACAAGTTAACAACACGACCTCATACAAATGAATGTTCTGTTCTGCATCTAGCTTAACCACCTGCTAATGGGAGAAAGAAAAAGGAAAGAAGGAAAGAAAACATGGCCCGGCCGAGAATTAACAGCATCCGGAGAATGTTTAATTAAAAATGCATTACTTCCGCTTCATGAAATGGCACTGAATCGAAAAACCACACCAGAAGAATTCTCTCTTCATTGAGAGGAGCGACACACAAAAAAAAAAACACTCTCGAACGGACGAACGAAACAATCTACCGCAGGAAGAAGTAAAATCATTAAGTGTCAACTAGAAACGTATGAAACAAGTTGACCGCATGCATGATCTGGTTCAGAACTTGTTATATTTTGTGTGTGTGTGTGTAAGTGCAGGCTCATTTGACTGCTCAGCTGGAAGTGCTAGATTTACATGAGACGATCTTCGCTCCGTTGCGATTGAAGTAATTATCAAAACGGGAAGCGACAATCACACACATGCCTACAAAGAAAACACTTTGAAACGGCCGGAAATTGCGGTGGACAGCAGGCACTCAGCTTCAAGACGACACACATGAATGAGAATGTCCGGAAGGCTGGCAAGCCATTGCCCATCCGGTTCGGTTCGGCTGCTTCAAGATTGTTTGCTTAAAGAAGGGTAGCTTTATCAGAGTGAAATTTTATTAAAATTATTAAATCTCCCCGTAGTTGGAAACAATAATACCCACAGGATGGAACTTTTTGCTGTAGAGATGTCTTGGCATAATATTTGCAATATGAATAACATTAAAAGCGAGCGTGCGCTTCAGCTGTCCGAGGAACGAGGGAAACAATGAATAAACTGACGGTTAGAACAATCTGTGCGGTCTGCTGGTGACTATTTGGTAAGGAGAGCAAACCGCGTTCCAGATGGGCTACTGAAGCTAAACGGCACACGCCACAAAGTAAGCGAAAAAGTAAGCAAGATGGGAAAAATTCTTTCCATACTCCTGCGGGAAATCTTTCGGTTTGCAAAACTCTTCCATTGCACGGACGGCTACAGAGGTCGGGCTGGAGTCTGCACTATAGAAGCAGCAGCAGGAACCGCCAGCAGGAAGTTCTGTTCGATGGGTTGTCACAGCCACCGGGAAGCGCAATCGTAACTCCTAAGACTATTATACTTTGACCAAGCACGCGAATCACTGGCAGTGGATCGAAATGCGGTGGACCGCACCAGAAATAGCAAAGAATTTTATACCACTACCGCTGCTGCTCCTTGTGTTGGGATGAAGTTCCTTCGTACCCAAAAAAAAAAAAAAAAAACGGGAACTGTAGTGGTTTGTTTTCCATTTCGTAACAATTCCCCTGTTCGGTCACATTCAACTGCCCCGACCGCGTTGAAGGTCAGCAGTGACGATCGGTGGGAAATGAACAAGTTTGGTACGCATTATTTTTTTCTTTGTCCGAGCAGCACGGTTCCGTCCCGGGTGAATTGTTATTGTGGGTGACAGCTGAGCAAATAAAGTGCTTGGGCGAGTGGAGTGCTGCTTTACAGGGACCGGAGTGCGAGACAAACACCTTCCAATCTGATTGATTTGCAGATGTTCGGGTTTTTTGATAAAAGGAAGGAAGAGGAAAAAATGTTCTTCATTTAATCTTTTGGAATGAAGAGGTAAAGATGGTAAAAGATACACACGCTATTCACCAATTGGTTTATCTTTTCTTCTCTTATGTGTTGTAAGGAAGGTAGTTTAGACATTTTTATTTGCGAATGTTTGATATTGATGATGGTAAGTATTATTTACCCTGTATTTTTTATTCATTTTAAATTGATTTTTTTTATTGGAACAATCAATTATCCCTAAATGTATAGTTTTTAAAATAATAATTATCTTTGAAATTATTCTTCTAGGTTATTTTAATTGCCTGTTCTCGTTCGATAGTTTTTTTTATTTTGATAGTTTGGTTTGAGCATATTAATTTTAGAAAGACACATTTATGAATTGAAATCGTTTATTTTATGGCTTTCGCTGAAATGTCAAAAGCATTTAGAAAGCAAATTCTCTGTGCAATATATTGCGTTTAGGTTACACATTATTGGTATTCACTAAAGTATTACTGTTGCAGCTCTTTGCTGGTTATTTTAAGACTGATTTTGATAACATAAAATGAGTTAAAATCTCAAGTACAATATATAATAATATTTTTAATAATGATTATGATTTATTTAGATAAATGTTGATGCAAATGTGATTGTATTTGTAGTTTTTGAAATATGTTTACTACATGGTTGGTTATGGCATACTTTTATATCCATTCGCTCGGTAAACTACATTTTATTTATTGTAAAAAATATTTATTTTATTTAAGTTATTTTCCCGAGGATGTTGTCTACTTATTACTACCTCGACCATTATGGTAGCCCCTACTGTAAAGAAAGGTTAGGTTAGGTCCAGATTAGATGATGTTAAGACAAACTTTTCTTTGCTTCCACAGGAGCTTCCTGGAAATCTTTTCTGGAGAGTACATCATCTATAATGTATGCAATGTTGAGCACTATGATAAACGTTACCAACCGATGGTTGTATTAAAAAATATCTTAAAAAGGCATTGAAAACCCATTATTTCAATCATTAAATAATGCATAACTGGGGCGGCCCGGTGGTGTATTTGACAACGGCGCTAGGTCCCTAACACGACCGGACCGGGTTCAAATCCCATTCGGACCGTCCCCCCGTAGCATGGTCTGACTAGCCTGCTACGTGGTAAAATTAGTC
>STHB01002302.1:0-17788 GCA_018908115.1 Anopheles rivulorum | reverse complement strand
AATTATTAATTTATTTACTCAATCGATTTTTTACAAATCCAGTTTTGTATTTAATTAGTTACTTATGTTATTCACTCCAAGTCGCTGTAAGATTGTGTATACATTTTACTCATTAAATCCTCGTTTAATTCCTACTGGTTATTACTGTTCTAGCAAGCAAGTAACCTTCATGACAATATAATTTAAAAATTATTTTTTATAGCTCTCTCCTCCGCTGTTGATGTTTTTCGTATGAGATAACTGCCAATTCTAAAAAGAGCCCAGCACCGTTCCGTACCAGCTTTTTTTCAAACTTTTCCGTCATTGCAAAAAACGTGCCTTTCAATCAAGCGTCAACTACCCATTTTCCATTAGTAGGCAAACGTGCAATTTAGAGAATCTTTCTAAAAGCAACTGTACCTAAATCTGTTAAATCAAAACCTTTGCAAAAAGTAAACTATTCTTAAAAATTGTTTTAAAGAAATCTTTTATCCAACGTAAAATAAAGCTAACAAAAGACATGCTGAAACGCTTAAAAGGCTAAGTAAAATCAGTCAGTCTGACATATGGTTGACATTAGGTATAAAATATAGCAAAAACTTTCGCTTTTAAACCCCACGACCAAACGACGCACCATCGTCCAGCAAACTTATAATCCTGCTTTTCTCCAACGGACAGCGGCCGCGAAACATCTTGTATCCATCATGGTACCCATCAGCACCGATCGATGGGAAATATTGCTTGCCCCAAAACTCGAACCATATTCCCATCAGCGTGGAGCCGTAATCTGTTGATACTTAGTTTGCATAAATTGTTATCGGTTGTGTACGCGTTTGCTCCGCCTGGTGAGTGTGCCGTTGTCCGCCCAATATCGGCAAGGTGCTTGTTATTTCTAATAATTTTTACCGAACGCTAAACATTGCATAATAAATTGTGTGGACCGTAGCCGTTGCGCGGATTCTCGGACGCAAAACCCTGGACGTTAGGTTTTTCATGGAGGGGGAGGGGATTGCTGGGATAGGACTGGTAAGGGTGTCTCCAATGTCTACCCCCCTCCCCCCCCTGGGATCATTATTTTCATCCACAACCCATCGAGGTGAGGTGTTTTCATTGGCGACTCCTTCAAGTGTGGTGCGTGTGTTTTTTTAACCAGAGGCCACAAGATGAATAATGTGTTGCGGCATCGAACGGGTTGTTTTACCCAATGGCTGCAACCCCCGGGGAGATCAACATGGTTGTGCATAATTTAGCTAAAATCGTAACCCTTCGCGACGGACTTACACTAAGATGGTACCGGTGTCACAACCCTGTGCAACTGAGGGAGTTTTGGGACACTCCCCCCACCCCTGGAGGACCGGTGGGAGCTTGGTGTTTTGGGGTCTGCAGGGAAATGACACCTGCGGTGGGGTGCAAAATGTAAAACAGCCCTTTGGACGCCACCGAAACACCGAGAGGTGGCAAGTTATCGTACCGCTTCGAGGAAGCACGACTTAGCCGACTCGCCTACCTCAGTCGCCGGCAGTTAGTCTATTAAATCCGTACACTCGTCGGGGCGGCTTGAATAGTCCTTGCCCGAGTAGCCCGCCCAGGACTGGGCGTTGTTGTGCACCGTAATTTCGTCGGACAATTTCGCAATCGAAATCGTAAATAAGCGAGTCAGCCCAGCGCGTAGGGCCAACGCGTGTCGCGGAACCGACCCAACGCCGGGCACGATTCAACTGCCAGCTGACAGCCGACAGCAGGAACAACAAATTCATAAAATTATATAACATGAATATTAATCAGCGCGTCTCCTATAGGAAAATGATAATACCTGCTGCACATTAATAATGATAATTCAATTTATTATTTATGACCGCTGATAGTCTGTTGGTTTTCCGCTTTTGCCTTTGCCGGCGACAAATGTGTGCGTGCTACGCGGGCGTGGCATACCCAGGGCTTCAACCATTTCCTCGTTTGTGCGATTTGTCCGTTCGACACTCAACACCTGGAACGGGACGGCCAAATCCACAACCGGAAACACCCTCCCTCACATACACACATTCACTGTCAACATGGAGCGTGGCGAACGTACGTACCGGAATCCGGCCAACATCCGGGTTCTTCCTATCGCTTATCCGGCCGGCAGGGCTGGTTCTGGGCTTTGGGTTGGTTCGTGGGTGTTTCCTTTTATTTTTTGGGGTGACCTTTCCAATGCTATTTGGATCGGATGGATGGATGTGGATTTGAGGTTTGAGCTGAATGCAAAGCAGGTCCATCTGTCAGGGATCGAGACTCGAGAGCTTTTGGCTCCTCATTCTCGTCTTCTGGTCGATGGTTTTATAGCACAATTTACAAATTTAAAGATATCAGCAAATGCTAATTATATAAAAGTTTAAAAAATACTTTAAAAGTGCTTAAATTAAATAATTTTTCAAATTATACAACACATTTATACTTTACTTTTCAGTTAAATCAACATTTTTTGACGATTTTTGTTAACACTTTACTTTAGAATATGATTAATATTTCCATCTCTGATTGTTTTGTTTACAGTGCGTAACATAATTAGACAACTCCTTGTTATTTTATTTACAGAAAATTAATAAAAATACATGAAAATGATGTAAAAAATTATTCAGTATTTCCACAAACAAATATTTTAACCGAAATGTAGGTATTAAAAATTAAAATCATATTTTTTTTTACATAAAGTATATTTTATTGTTATTTTCTTGTTGTTTTATTATTTGGTTTTGAGTGAATGAAAATACACATAGATAAATTGTTCCATCTTGGTTCAAATTATTTGAATAATTACCAGACGAAATGTATAAAATGATCTTGAGTTGCCTTAAAGTTTTATTTGACTTTAAGTCTTTATTAGTGTGACAAAATAATAAATAATAATTCTAGTATACAAAAACTTAATTTTCATTTCATTTGAACATCGTTGATCCTTTTTTTTGTTTATAAATGTGCTCACAAATTTTCACAAAAGTGGCTGTTTTATAGTCATTTTAAGGATGTGAATTTGTTAACCGCAATTCGCGAATATTTTCATTTAATGCTTCATAAAGTTCACTTACACGCAACCGGTGGTATTTTTAATATATCGTCTACCAACCGGCCCCGACACGTCAAATCAAGCGTTGATCATTGCAAATGGAAAGGAAATTGAAAATGATTCAGTGTGCCTACCATGCATATCATGATGGTTTCGTTTACGCCGTCAAAGTAGGCTTCGACCAGGTATGGTAGGTACGCTTGTCAGCAAAACGGTTTCGTTACAATTTCGTTCACAAACATCGTTTATGCTGAGTATTTTGGCTATTTTTTTTTATTTACTCGCCCTGATGGTACGAGAATGGGTCATCACCGGTGATGAAAAATGGTACGGTAATGATTTGCGTAAAAGTGCCACCCCAGGAGTGTCGTTTCGCTGGCCAAAGGCAATCGTTCCTTTGTGTCCGATCATCTCCGCACACCGGTTGCCTGGTTGCACGTGCGCTTCACACGTGAGCGGAGGCTCTAGCGCAACAGTTTGCTGCGATAATGGTGGAACCAGGATCCGGTGAAAATGGTTTAGCGAGTTGCGGATTCTTGGCTATACCTTTATTTTGCAAGATGAAGGTGCGTTGTTATGCGATTACTTGGATGATGTGTGACTTACGCGCTTGACAAGATGATTGGCGACCCATCACGGGTCGCGAAAGCATTGCGGGCAAAGAATTGTTATGTGAAAATTATTCTAAACAATGGTACAACATATGATTGTGCGAAGTAATGGAACAAAAAAGTATTTGACAAGAATGATATTAACAGATAAACAAAACAACATAAAAAATAATAGAGAATGGAGCACATTTTTTGTCACTAACTGTATCAGAGCAATTGTACAAATTAGAATTATTTTGTTGTTGTAACATTTTTAAATAAATAATTTGCCACCATTTTGTTTCTTCAGTCCAGACTTTTTGCTTCTTCTCGCAAAACTCGTTAAACACCTTATTTTATCAACAACAAAAGAAGAAAGAAACCGAAAACGAAATCTAGTACCGGGACGAATCGAACGCCACAATGAGATAGCAGATTTGCTATTTGCTTTAACATAGTGACTGAGTTTTCCATTTTCTTTGCCCAAAGCTTTCCCGACAGTCACACGGTGCGATATCGGTACCACACACACATATTTGCGTCCAACGGAACTCATCATCTGTGTAGCAGAGAGAGAGAGAGAGAGAGAGAGAGAGAGAGAAAATTAGAGAGAGATAGAGCGTGCGATTCGACACCGTCGTAGGGAAGGCTGGAGATGCTAGCGAATCTAGTAGCCCATTGCAACCACATTTGGAACGTGAATGTACGTGAGCGTTACGGCGTGCGGATCACATCGAAGTAAACTTTTGGAGGGAAGGGGTGAATGGGGGAGTCCGGGAAGGAACCGAATCGTATTTATTCCTTTCACGTGCATCTAAATAAACCAACGAACGAGATGAAATCGTTAGCAGCAGCAGCATCAGCAGCACACACGGAGAGTAGTAGTAGTCAGTCCATCGTCGGTTCGTTCAATCGTCCCGCTGGTGGATGAACTCAAAATGAATGGATTTTGGGTGACGATCGGGGAAAAGGAGACGTTCCTTTTGGCAGAACTTTGGCTCCCCCTCTCCCATCCCTTCAAAACGAGGGGACCGATGGGATGAGGAACAAAAAAAAAAAAAGAAAATAAGAAACGAAGAACGGATATCCCTCGCTGCTCGTCTAGGCGTACCGGATGGCGTACCGAGTTTGCAGGGCACCAATGGAAAAAAAGGTGATTGGCAGCAGCAGCAGAGGCATCAGCAACGCCAGAGCAAAATGGTAAAATAATGACACCTGAATCGTCCGTTTTTCGTCCATATAAGTCCAACCATGCCGCCCCTCACTCCCTCTTCACCCACCTGACCGCTCGACAAAACGGTGGCGCAAACGTGTCGAACGTTACGCCCCATCAGATCGGTTAAAGGGGTAGTCGTTGTTGTAGTTGTTGTTGTTGGGTGTGCGTGTTCTATGGGACGAAGGAAAAAGAAGAAGAAGACGAAACCCCTCCCCCCTCCCTCCCATGGTACTACAATGGTTTTTGTATCACGTGGATCACGACACTACCGGGGCAAATGGCGCGAAAACCGATGTGGGAATTGGAGAGTTGAACGAGCTCGATTCGTTTTTTGCTTGCTTTGCTTGGGGACTCCGTTTTTTTTTAGGGGAACTAAAGAAGGATCGGAAAAGAGGATGTGAGTGGGGTGGTAGGCATCTTCAGCTGGCCACCCTTCCGGGCGCTCCAGTGCAATGGGCGGAAAATAGCGCTGAATATATTTTGCGGCTCTATGGTACGGTTGGGAAGGAACCGAACACGGAAGTGAAATGACCGTGGGAAATTGAATTTCAGCATTATCATTATCGGTGATTACTGATGGAGAGAGTTGCAGAAAAGAAACACAACGAAGATAAAGGGGAATGGAGAATGGTAGGGATTTATGCAGTAAATAATTATGAGCTCCAAGGGCGTTTGGACGGTGTAAGCGCTACCAAAAAATGTTGCGCACGCTCGTATTATAGAACAGGACATTTGGAAATGTATTTTCGTAAAACGTTGACCGTTGCGTTTAAGACAGCTTTCGTTCCATGAAAATGTTAAATTCCTCATCAGTAGTAACTTCAATGCCCTTTTCTAAATTTTTGTTCATATATTAGGCCGCAATTAACAACAATGTAATCTAATGAAGAATTGAACAAATCGCATCCCAAATACACGTAAAATCAGCTCTTTTTTGTATGAGACACGTTCGAAAGGATAGTTTGCCAGTTAATTGAAGAATATTCATCCACTTTTGAGTGGTCATAAACACTGTACGGAGGATTAGTGGACGAAGTTTGCTCCGCTAAAGCCGGTGAGTGAATGATTATGTTGAAGATGCGAAGGCGTATATTAGGAAAGTCTTAAAAGAACGCTCATATTACGTTACTACGATAAATGTACCTAGAAACGAAAAACGTACATTGAATATCTTGCTTTTTGGGAAGGTTATTGAAACTGAAAAAAGAAACTAAAAATTAACATTACAAAATAAAGATGTACAGTACTGAACTTGATTGTTGATTTGTCTACTGTGGAAGTACTTTAAACCCGTCACGATCAAACGCCATCGTCTTCACAGCCTTTCTGGCTATCTGACATCAACGTCCATCACTTCATCTCACTGTGGTAACAACTTAGTGTACTTGAGAACTTACTCAGGATACTTAAGATACTTAAAAAATTAAACTGTACGTGAAAGGTTGTCCGGTGTCATTTGAATGATATGACCAAGCCAACGAAGCCTGGTGAGTCTTGATGATAGTTCATCGTGAATCCCATAGACCTATCACCAAAGTGTTTTGAGTGAAGAAGTTACCACAAACTGAAGAAAGACTGTTTTGTTTGGCAGTATACTTCCCTAAAGCGTATCTCAATATCAAATTTGTTGTCAGTGCTGATGTTTTCCTTATTAATTGTGAAAATTTGGGGATTTTATTACACTTATTTAATAAAAGTTCTTTCAAATCCTTTGCGTTTAAAATCAATATCATATTAATGGCAAAGTTATGCAGTTTTGAAAATTTCTTGGTAAAACGCTATTAAAAATCACTTGCATCCACCTGGCAGTAAATGTATGCTACATACAATTAAAGCTTTATTTTAAACATTTTATATGAATAATACTTTGATGTACTTTATTATTTACTATTTTTGCATGATTAAATTAACATGACAAGCACTTAAGGAATAAGCAAATATTTAATTTTACTTCATTTATGTTCGAGTATGACGGCTTATTTGCCCTGTTGTCAGCCTTAGCATGAAAATTTATCAGTATAGTTAAAATAAATACCAATCGACCTGCTTATTGGATCAATGGTACGGGTTTTGCTGTATTTTTATTAAAAAATGTGGCTCCTATTTATTGAAATTTGCTGAATTCGTACAAAGTATAGAGCAACGGATTGCAACAGTTCAACGAGAAGGAAATAATGTGAATGTAAATGCTGTCTGAACGAAACATGCATTCTGTTCCAATTGATGTTACTCCACTGGATATGTTCCATATCATGAAACTGCAAGAATTTGCAACACGAAAAAAAGCAAAATATTTGAAATAATTCCAGGAAACATCACATTTGTTCCAATATAGTTATGTTTATTAATGTAGACCTGCATGTTATGCTGCAAACTGCCTTTATATTAATTTACCAGTCAAAATGTACAGCTCATAAACGTGTTCGTCATCAAAGCGTTCAATGAATACGAATCACTCGAGCAGCGACTAGAGATTAATAAATAAATAAAACAGGAGATACATCAGTACGTCATTTTGATGCCCGCATAGCTTCCAGCTCGTACTGACACTTCCTTTGCTTTAGTGTTTCCGTCTCTCCGTCTATTTCCTCACCAAGCCCTTCCCATTCCCACACGCGAAAACGTGTAATATATTGCCTAAAGGTACACTGGAATGATCAGAATCAGCACCGTCTGCAAATGCGGTGTGAGCCGTTTCCTCTGTTTGCTTTCGTACTTGCTAGTACGCAGGAGAAGTTTTACGATGTTCGACTCCACCTGCACGCGGCACATATCTATCGTGAGTGGAAGGAATCAGCCCCCTTGGAAGGATCGCACCTAGTGCACGGTGACGCACGTCCTGGATGATTGCAAAAGAAACGGTGATATCATGACGGTTTCGTTTTATGATTTATAGCCGCATAACAATGAAATTGGCAAACACTACCTTTCGCAATCAATTTATCATTTTTCGCTCGATTTTATTGTTCACGGAGGCTGGGTACCGGAAACACCCGTCCACCCATCCGGCAGCGGCAAACTCGATTGGTATGTTAAGGGTAGGATATTGAGCCTGTTTTGTTTTGCCATGTGAAGTGCTGCAGGCAATGTGTGTGGTCTTTAGCGGAAGTAAAGTAGCACCTTGTGTGGCATTTGGTTTTTCTAAGCTAATGAATATTGTTTAAATGTTTGCAATGTGGTCATTGTTCCCTTTGCATTGCTTTGCTTTAAAAACGGCGAAGTAATTGTTGGTAGATGTATAAATAAAAATAAAATAGTCACATTAAAGTTTTCTTCAATATTAAATTAAACGCAATACTATCCTAATTGTTAATTAATATTCCACAGAAAAAAATCAATTAAAAATAATTAACGGAATGATCAAATATTGTTAAGGAGGACACAATGTAGGGTAAACAAAATCATTAAAAATTAAAAAATCAATTAAATAAATTTATTAACACAATACCTAAAATAAATGCATAAGACAGGGTAATTGTTGCAAAATATTTAAAAACTTGATTCAAATATAAATAAATTTTGAATTTAGATAAAAAACATGCAAAATTAAAATAACAGAGTGGAAACCAAACAAAAAAATGAAAATGAAACAATACAAAACAAAATATAAAATATACAAAACAATAAGAAGCATTACGTGCTTAACAGAGTATGTGTTAAAGTTGGAGAATGAATTGAGAAAATTTAAATAAAAAGCGACCAGAAAATGTCGTAGGACAAACGAGAGATAAAAAATTAATGTTTAACATGTTTATTTAAACTTATTCATGGAAGGATTTTTTAAAAAGAAGTTGTTAATTTATTATTTTTAAGCATGTTTTCCGAGTTTAATTTTATGATTTTATTAAGTGATGTAAAGAAACATTCGATTATGAAAACAATAAAACAATAAAACATATTAAAGACTTATGGACCTTTTGACTTCCACAAGTTACCATTGAAACTTTCACTCTATACTGTGTAGTGTTTAGTTTTACATACATCCTTCACGCAGTACATCCAACGCTACGCGTTCTACTGCTACGGAGCGCCAAATAGCTTTACCTTCCACGTTTGCCATTTTAGTTTAAATTTAATTCCACATTTCACAAGAAAGCACCTTAGCCGTGGAATTAGCACCTGGGTTGCAGCGCGCAAAAGTGAATGCTTCCATACTACCGCATCACGGCATCAAGGGTTTTCTGCACCAAATTCCACTGCATGTGCAAGTAAGTACGAGTGTGCTGCTGCGAAGATGCCTAATCCTTGGCTTCCTATTCCTATTAGTTTTACATTCGCAGACGGTACGGCGAATCGCACTTTCGCTTCGCCCTAAAACACACACACCACGGCGCAACACAAACGGAGAGTGAAGCTTGCCCAGGATGCTGTTCATAATCGCATTTCGCAGCTTTTCTGCATCACGGAAGCAATTGCTTGTTACCCATTAAGAAACAGGCGATGGGTTGGGAACAGGAGGGTTTGGAAGGTGTTTAGAAAATGGGAGTGGAAATGCCGGTGCTGTGTGTTCTGCATTTCAGCTCTATCTATCAGCGGTAGAGCAGCAAGTGCAAGTGCAAGTGCACGATGGAACAATTTGCATCTTGAAGACGCTTCACACATGGATGCACTTGCACCGTGATGGTGGTGATGGCAAGCACGGCCAACCAGCGAACCGTACCGACCTCGGCATCTTCGCCTTCTGCCTTGCCAAATCGACCTTTTCCACCTCCCGAATAAAGCAACGCAACGGGCCCTTGCCTGGTCGGTGCTGGGATGAATGTACCGTACCACATACCGTCTATAAATTTTCATCTCGAATAATGCTGGCGCCTGGTGTATTGTGGCAATATTTGCAAAACATCTCGTCCGTGTGCCCCCTCTGCCTCCACCTCCCTCCTTCCCCGCGCCCTGCGTCATGTTCTTAATACAAAACTCGCATCCACCCGTTGGGAAGGAATATTCGCCGAGCCGAGGTACCGTTCCACAACGCATCTGCCACACACTCTGCCAACCTCTTCGGCTGGCTAGCTGGCTGATTTTTAGCTTTTTTTATTTACCCCTTGGAAAAAGATGCTAGCTGGCCCTCTGCATTTTGGCTGGGGATACAAGGTTCTCCTTTGTGTGTAGTTTTTTGCCACTTTTCGCAGCTGGCTTCGTGTGCTGATGAGTGAAAACTTTGAAAGGATTTTCGAGCTGCACCGGTTGCAAGTCGCTGACGCTTGTCTTCTCTCTCTCTCTCTCTCTCTCTCTCTCTCTTCTCTCTCTGTAGTGCCATGAGTGACATTTTGCGTGCGGCCTATGCGTTTTCTTTTCTTTTTGTTTATTAGTGATTCTTGTCGCCGAGACTTTTACACAAACGGTCCCGAGCGTACCAAAACCCTTTGTGTGTACTGAGTACTTGCACCGGAATTCACCACTTCGAGCTACCGGTTCCGGGTTGGCGTATTGTGCTTGGGTGTAGAGTACAAGGGTTATTTGGGAGCCAAAAAAAAAGAAAAAGTGCGAAAGAAAAGGCCAAATTTGAACCACAAACACACACACGTTCTCGTTTAAACCCATCACAAAACCTCGGGACAATCGAATGGAACGGAAATGCAAAACGAAACGGTACAGTTGCGAGGCGGTAAGCCTCCGACAAGGAGGGCTGCTATAAATTCCACAGTAAAGAGCATTTTCGGGTGCAATGTAGATGCGTTAGAAAGGAGAGAATGGAGAGGAGGAAGCATTTTTGTTTTGTTTTGGAACGTTCCAAACCAGTGACCAGGGTTGTCAGATTTTGTGTCGTGAGTGAGGAAGAGTTTTAAGAAGATGTTAAGGATATCTGTTTGTAATTTAGCCAATCTTCCAAATCTTTATCGAATAGTTATTCGTCTAATTCTACAACTCAGAGCCACTCAATTCTTTGGTTAATTCTCAAATGATCAATAAATTTTTAAACATTTTGTAATGTTTAATCCTTGAACAATTAAGCGCATTTATGATTTTATGTTCTATTTTCATAGTCAAATTTTCACTGAAAAGCATTTTATGCAACAATAACAATGAACTATCGTTAAGACTTCCATTTCAATGATAGAAATGGTTTAAAATTTATGAATTATTTGATAACTTGATTTGATATTAGAAATCCGATAATGTTTCTACTAGTTTGCTTAACACAATAAAATGGATAATTGTACTTGGCTCATAGATACTTTCGTCCAAGATTTACGAAACTTCCTCGTAGAGATCCATTTTATCAAAGAATTCATTTATTTGTTATAAATATCACTCAAGCACTCCACATGAAACAGAACCATAAAAGTAAGAATATGTAAATTTACACACGTTTTCTTTGTTTAACGATATCTCAGTGGAACGAAATCGAGTGGACATAAAACTAAGCGTTAAAAGCCACTGAAAAATCCAATGGGGAGTTTTTTGTTTTGCATTGAATTGATAAATTTGCAGCCATTTCTTGAATTTTTTCAAGTTGAAGTAGAATTTAAACAGGTAGAAGTAAAATCTCCTTTCATTACACTATCTGCTACTAGGTAAAAGTGAATGTTTTTTAAGCTTCCTATGTTGTTCCAAAAATTGTTTGTTTTGTTACACTTTCTAATTTAGAATATATGGAAATGTTGTCGTTTTTTGCTTAAGTTTTGGTTAATACAAATAATGTGTCTTCCTTTTGTCATATGAGAAGCATTGTGTTAGCCACCCCTGCCTAAGGAAAAACGAACGGAAATATACGCATATACACCGAGGTTTGGCGAGAGTTATGGCGAGAAGTAAACCCCGTCGCTACTGTCGCTACGGCTGACGGGGTTGGAGAGTTATACGCGGCACTTTAAAATATTGTGGTGTACTTGTACTCTGCCGAGCTGAACAAATGGAGAAAAAACCCAACCTTGCCCGAGATGCAACATCCATGTCGCCCGTTGCAGAATGCACGAAGGACCCACGAAAATGATTACTCTGGCCGGGCGCCCGGGATTTTTTGGCGCTTCCAGCATTTGGGCGGAAGATTTCCTCTCATGGTGTCTACCTGGGTAGTAGTAGTGGTAGTATCCTCGACCTTCCGGACACCGAGGCCGTTTGACGCCGGACATGTTGGCAATTGGCACCGACACCCCGGGCACCACATGCACTTTGCTGTTGAAACAACATTTCTTTTCATGGTAAATTAATTTGAATGATTTTGCTTGTGAATTCAATTAAATCTTGGAACGAGTTCAATTAATTTGACTATGCGGTGCTGTAGCAGGCAAAAAAGACTTATTTTTACGGTGGCTTTCCTTAAGATCCAGGAATGTTTGCTGCGCGTAGTAAGGGCGATGCGAGAAACCGGGTGTGCTCAGTGCTTTGCAAGTTAATTTATAGGGTCGTCTACGATGAAATGTTACCCTATTGGGAGGGAAACAAAAAGGAGCTTACTTTTGCACCACAAATGTTCAGGGATAATTAAAGCAAAATGAGTACAACATAGCAATGAACTCCTTTGTGCTTCCAATCATTAATAAAAATAATATTTAATTATTTGTTTTTATTTTATTCATTCATTGAAGAAGGGCCAGGCCGTATTTCCTTAGTAAAAATAATATGTTTAACTAAAATATTATATGACTAATCTTAAATATTGCGTGAGATGTGCTGTGTTCATTCGTGTTGCTAAGAAATCCCTTATTTACTTTATTTTTTTATTTTTTTTTATTTTATAAGTGAATTTCTTTGGTGTAATAGACCTCTTATCTCTGTCAAATGAATGAGTATATTATTTAATAATTCCACTTATTTAACTAGGTTTCTTGCATAACGAAAGAAAATAAAATAAATGAAAGAATGAAGGTAGATTAAGATATTTTTTTACAACAGTTTTATAATAGCTCTTAACTATGAAAGCATACTTAATAATATGAAACATTTAAAAACTACAGCATAGAAGCAATATAAAAAATCGATTTTTAGCTGCGTTTGCTATATTATATTTGTATACTATATTTGTATAATAGATCATTAATAATTAAAGAAGGATTTCTCATTTTATTCAGAAATTTGGTGATAAATTTTAAAATTCGAAAATGAAATAATTTCTTATTCTTTTTTCATAAATGTTCAGTTTTTCGCTAAATAGAAACAACAAAATTTTATACATTCCAGAAACTATTATTTCTGTCCTATTTTTGTCCTATTTCCATTTGATTTCTTTTTTCACTTACTAAAACCACTGTTTTGTGGCTATTATTTTTATCTAATAACAGCATTCCTTTCAACTTGCGATTTAAGGTTGCAACAACACAAACACACACAATTGATGCAGAAATGTATCTAGTCACTGTTCACTTTTCTAACACCGGCTCACCAACGGATTAGCATACTGTCCCGCGCTGGTAGCGGGTAATGTGGCTTTGCCATTCGATGCGTGGTTTGCTTGTATAACGAAATAATTATCACACTTTCAATGAAATGCACAACATTTCTTTCTTTGCCCCGTTTCAGTTGACTACACACATACAAACACGGTCGCGGCGAAAAAGCTGTCGCTTCGATTTTACGATACGCATATGCACTGGAGCGCATATTAATAAAGCACAAGCGTGCGCGATCGAAATTCTGCATTCGACACCGTGCGACGCTCCAAAACATGTCATTGAACGGTGAAGAAAGAATAACATCCCCCCCAAACCAGGTGGGGAGAGAAGGGGTGGGGAGTAGGTACACATAGGTCCTGCCCTTTTTGACCTTTTGTCTCCCTTGCCGGTCACACCGGTCATGGCACCCCTTCTAAGCCATCCAGTTTTGGGATCCATGTCGTATGCGGCTCGGTATGTGTATCGGGTTTCGGATTAATTCATGGTTTATTGTTTCGTGGTCCATTAATATTGACAAACGAAACAAAATGGTGTGATTTATAGCTGGCAATTATTAACTGAGGATAGAACTTGACCAGCCGGTCGGTTTCGGGGTGTGGGATTGCTTCAGCGCTGGTCTGCTCTGGTCTGGCCGCATCCGGACCGTATCGGTTTGGATCGGACTATCTAGTGTGCGTGTGTGTGTACGTGTACTAAGGGTGTTAGTACGCAATCGTTTGATAATTCACACGCATGGTTTGGTTTTGTGGGACAGCATAATGCACCAAAAGCACCACCAGGAATGCAAATGGAATGTAATGGCGCATTATGAAGTGGTGAGCACCGTTGTCGTAATGAGCCCAGAACCGCTTTGGGAACCGTACGGAACCGGGCTGCGATAGTGTTTAGTTTGTGGTCGACGGGTGTTACGGTTCGGAAGGGGAATGGGAAGGGATGATCAATCCCGATCCGGGGTGGGTAGAACGGATTTTCGGTAAACCCGATTGCAAATTTTGCTGTGCAGATGGAAAAAATGAATTGGTTAGTTGATTTAATTCAAACTTTATTGCGTACTGAGAGAGCTTTTCCTGGGTGTTCCAGCATGGGGGTGTGTTAGAATGCAGTTGTTTTAAGGGTGTTAAAATGAGTATAGGAATAAAATAGATCTCTCTTAGTATTTAATCTTCAACCATTCAACATTGAGCGGAATTTGAATAAGGATTATACTTTGTAAAAGTTCTTCTATGCAACTTTTTGTAAAAGGTATTTGAGCACTAGTTCTGTCTAAATACTAAGCAAAAAAAGCGTTTTGCCTGCTCTTGTCCCCCTGATATTCTTTCTCAAAGCGGAAATTATTTCAAAAGGAACAGTCCCGAAAACGTTTGAATGTTGGTGCCGTGACCAGGATTTTCCTCCTAATAGTACAGAACTATACAGAAATCCTTTCTTTTTCGTCAGTTTAAGGTTTTGTTTTTCTTATATTACTAATATAATTCATTTTACAATTCATTTCTCAACAGAAAACATGCCCCATATAGGGAAGTTTTCATTTCATACAGGAAAAGTTTACCGTTGTTCCTTATTGTGATTTCAGAGTTCGATGAACCACTGAACCTATCTCGCTGTAGTAAGATGAATGTGGCTTTACACAAAAGATAAACAGCCGTTCATACATACACACTTTTACGAGCGAGATTTACCATTTGCTACTGTTGACATTAGCTCTTACCTCGACCGTGGCCAAAAACCACAAACTGTCCCAATTGCGTTTTAGCTGGCCGACAGTGACGAAGAAACAAATAAAGTGCTGGCCACAAATACGACCACGGCGAGCCCAGTTTTTCTCCGGGTTCCTGGGCCGCCATCAAAGGCGGAAAGCGTCAGGGCAAGCATTCATTAGTCGGGCATCACCCAGCCCCGGTTTCGGTTTTGTTGTGTGATTTGGATTTATGTGCCGGACCCGGGTACCGTGGTTAGCGCCTTACGCTAAAGTGGGTCGCCACCGTTTGCCACCGATTGGCCGAAAGGAAAAGCTTCCATATATTACTTTAATATGATTCCATCTTCGGCCCCGACTTTCGTACGTATTTGGGGGTCTTTGTGAGGGATGGGGGGAGGAGTAACATCAGACACACACACACACACACAAGTGGTAGTAGGCTCGGTGGCAGCATGTCACTCCACCCCGACTGGCCAAACCGAGGGAAGCGTGTACTCATTCGGCTAACCGTCACCACAAAAACCATCACAGTGGTCTGGGCCGACAGGACGCTGATGACAAGCTTTACATACAACCGCTACCAGAAAGTCCAGATTCACGGCACGACAAAGATGATCTCGGTCCATGCCTCATGGTCTGTGCAAAACCGGAACATAGAGCTGTAAATTAATGTTAATTTCGGTACACCCTATGACCAACGGGCCAAGGCTGGATGGAGCAGGGAAGGATTAGGAGGTGCGAAGGATGGTAGTTGCGGCGGGGTTCTTAAAAGGAAATGGATCAGCTTTGGGAGTGGGGGTAGGGGAGGTGAGAAAGGAAGGGAACTGCTTACTGGCAGCATCTAGCAGACGCACCAGCACACTCCTGGTGAGCCGACGGCACACATGTAAGCTGGAAGCCGGAAACAGCAGGATATCGGTCGGTACTTGCTTTTTGTTTCCGGTGCAATGTGAAATTCCGGCTGCTTACAACGGGCCACCTTCCGGCAATGCGTCGGCAAAATGGGGCGTTTATTTATGTTGAAATAATTCACCTGATGCGGGTTGAATTGAATTTCGATGATTGAAGGTACGCTTATCTGGAGCTTGTGATTATGAGCCTAATGGAGTGTGAAGCGCTAGCAGCGAACAATTAACACACAAAGCAAAATGATTTCTAATCGTAATGGTTTGTGATCGGGGAAATTAGTTTGCTTGATTTAGGATGAAGCAAATGAATTTGCTTTACAGGAAACTTGTACAATCTAATAGTTTTGATTGCATTTTTCCTTTGCTCAATATGTTAAAAATGTAAGATGAAAATTTCATTCTAGCATACCAACAATTAACACGCGAGTCTCCAAAAAAGCCACAAACGTTCATGTTTTGAGTAAAAATTTTCTTAAAAAGGACGTATAATAAATTGATACAAACAGCATTTTAAGAGTCCTAAGAGCCAAATAACTTCCCAATTTTATCATAAACCGATGAAATCGATACTGATAGAGATTGATTCTGGAACTAATCCCTCGACAAGCGCATTATTAAGCCTGTTTTTCGGTTGAAAATGAACTGTTTTGTGTAGTATTTGGTTTCCACGTTTTTGTTCAAAAAAAGGTCAGTCATCGCTTATTAATCCAGTTCGTTTCGTTCATTCGTTTTGAAACTAATACAAACTGGATTTATTTATTTTTGAGCATTTAATTGCTACATACTTAATTACTTTACTAATGTTTACATTTTTTATCATTTCACTATCATAGATATACTAATATATCATTATATTTCACCTAATCCTGTATCTCGTTTCACTTCTTAGAGTTTTAAAGTATGTCTAGTGCAGCTTATTTCTAAGCTAAGATAAATCTTACTTATTTAATTGTTAAGTGTAAGTAAACAGAACAATATTTATGATATAAATTTAGGGTATCAAACTATTTATAGCAATTCTTCATTGCACACTTGTTATAAAATAATGAAGACGAACATATTACTTGTCTCGTTTGAAAAATTCACCCTCGCAGTGAAAAATAACCACCCAAATGAAAAGAATTAATATTTCAAAAGTGTAATAAAACTACAATAGTAATGCAATGAAACAAATGGGATACGCTGCACCAAACATGAATACATGGAGTTATGTTGCATTTTACGCGATCACAAAAGCCCACCCCGTGGGCAGCGCCTCCGTGAAGTGGTACTTTGTGGCGTTTCTGATGCTCACTTTCTATCTGCTGTTTTATCCAGCTGATGTTGAGTATGGCGGACACGTTTCGGTCACTGCAAGAGCTCCAAGGGTGATCCACAACAGCTAGAAGTGCGATTTGTTCCTGTTCGCTTTTCGCTAATGATTATTTCCCAAGCATTACACACAGGAAGCATTTATTTTGCACTCCCGAATGCAATCGATACAGAGGGATTGTAATAAGGGCACCAGTGCACCAGTGCATAACCAGTGCACGATGTAGTTTCGTTTTTTAGATGAATAGAAATAAAAGTATTTGATTGATAAAAGGGATAACGATGCATGTAGCATGTACTTGCTACAAAGCATTAAATATTTTGATTTTCTCCAAAGGACTGAATCGTAATATTTAAAAAAAAATCCATTTTCCATAACACTAAGAGCACTATTTACCACGTGTTCAAAATCTATAGGAAATAATTTCATCTAAAAACAAAACAAAAAATGAGTACCTTCTAAATGTCAACCAATCGGTACGTTGCAGCTCGTTACGGCAGCAATTTCCGACGACGACGCTGATTGCTCGTGATGTGCCTCGCAGGTCAGTTAATCTACCGAATCGATACCACCAAACAACATCTCATTAGTGCAGGAAGTTTCGACCCAAGCCACACGAAGTCCTGCCCGAACGCGCGCGATCACTGTTCGGATCGTCCGATGGCAAATCAAAACCTCTCGCAAGCGAACAACAACAGCAACGAT
>STHB01002286.1:0-17798 GCA_018908115.1 Anopheles rivulorum | reverse complement strand
AGCATCGCCACATCCGGCCCAATATCGGACGATAAAGCGATAACGCTTGACGTCATAGTTCACAATAGTCAGCTTTACAATCTCGGACGATTCTATTGATCTGGTTCCCCAAAACAAGAATAGCTCTCGATGTTAAAATTTAAACAAAATGGTGTGGGTTTTCGTTGCAGATTCCTCGGTGTTATGTAGATTCAAAGATTAGGAAGATATTTTGAAGCTGTTGGAAACTTTCCATGGAATTTTGCTTGGGTTTCTCGTCATGGTTCATAATTCGCCAAGATGATCCGCTGTTGTAAGCATCCAAATTCGTGAGATTTGCTGACGCGTTTCGGTAAAATAAATGTTTTTAAATTTTGAAACATTGTACAGATGGTTTTATTAAATGAATTAGTATTACTAACTTTGGAATATTTTTATAAACAAAACTAAAACCTGTTTATTAACTTCTTTCTTTCGTTGTTCGTTCGTTCGCCAATTATTAAAATTGTGAAACCCTGATACTGGAAATTTTAACAACTTTCGCTCAAGTCTACAGCATCGTAAATATGTTTCTTGGGCGAATGATACTTTCTTTTTGTAATCGCATGCCAAAGATAACTTTTTCAATCAACAACCCACATTTGCGTACGCTTGTATATTAGAATATCAGCTTGACCCTGCCCAACGCTCGACCGCATGCTTTGGCTAAATCGGAAAATGAAAGGTTTTACCATGGTGTATTCTTCGTTCCGAAAGTAACAGGATATGAACGCGCTGGCACCGATTGTTGGTTTAACTTGGCCACAAAACCCCATTCGGCTTACAGTTAATCCATCGTTAGCAAACTATTCACACGAGCATGTATGGATAGAGCTTCCAATATTAACCCCCCAAACGGTTTTAGGGATAGCTCCACTTAGCGCTTAGTAAAACAACTATTTTCGGCAGAACATACTATCGGCTGGATCTTCTTCGCTGTCAGTTTTGTCCCTTTAGACCGTGACTTTGGTAAAATTGCTGAACACTGATTCGGTTGGATTTACAACTTCGTTTTTCATCCTTTCTGGGTCAGCTTATCCTTTTATAGGAACGCCACTATCAAAGCTTCACCCGTATTAAATTCGTTGTATAGTACAAGACGTACTTTTCAGGATAGCGCAGTTTTAAAATCAAGCCAACTGACCTCATCACATTAATAATGAAAATAGCAAGGTACAATAGAATACTTTACCACATTTTTTTTTCAATTTGATATTTGGTCTGTTGGCTGCATGCCAGTGATGACCTTCCGGTACTTTCCCGCACGGTTCGGCTGCTAGCGAACTTAATTCTGATTTAATTTGCCACCAGTGCCAAATTCTGATTGTAAATTCGGCCTCCTTAACCTTGACGGTGCTTCGATGCAAGCATTATGATGGCGCGCGATTACTGTTTAAAGTCCGTTTTGCACTGGTAATGCAATAATCTTTATCCCTTGCCTCGAGATGGAGTGGGTATAATTACGCGTAAAGCGTGAAATGAAAATTGATAATGACACAAGTGCTAGAACAATATTTTAATTTTATGCTGCCCGCCTGAGTAAATAGATGGTGACCAAGAAGCCACTCATATCACACGTTAGTTATAAGTCAGTTCATTTTTCAAGTTTTCTAATAAAAATTTTCAAGTTGATTGAAAAAAGAAAAATGAAAGTAATGTTGAAAGTGTCAACTAAAACTTGTAATTATCATAATTCTTTTTTTTTTTGTATAAATTCCTAACATCAATAAATCAAGGCGATGTAAAGTGATATATCCTTATGATTTATACTATAATTTTATTATATTATATAAAATGTGTTTTATCTATGGACAACATGTTAAACATCAATAGTGATAATTCTTAAGTACCAAAAGCCTTGGCTCGACGGAAGAAAAAACCGATCGGCAGAAAAGTTTTCCATCCGCCTTTGCTGCTCATAGCTTTGCAGGAAATGTGTCGATGTGTCAATGCTGGTCTTCAGACCCTGTTTCCTTGCTTTTTTCACCATATGATTCAGTTACGTCGCCATTTTTCCTGTGTTTCTTCCATTTTCTCAACTCACTCTCTACAAATATCTCAGAGTTTAGTGTTTATGCTGGCTTCACGACGATCCACAACTGGATCTTTTTCATTCATGCTTTACCCAGAGCAGCTGTGATTGAAAGTACTGGCAAATGGGGAAATATGGGGAAAAAAGCTTATCCCACTGGCAGAGCATCATTCCTTGGCACGTAAAGTTATTTCAACTCCTATCCGACGTCAACAGTCAACAATGCAAAGCAAAAAAAGCACTAAACACACACATATACGAATAGCTATAGCTACCACTAACTATCATCAATGGCTAGAGAGCATCAAGTTCGATACAAATTGACAAAGATGTAGCAAAACCATGGAAGCCGCAGGAAGTCTTTAGAAGAAATCCACAGAGCAGACCCACGTGACACACGGACAAAGGCAAGAGTGAATGTAAACTAAAAACTTAAACAGACATTTTTGCTTCTGCGTTACGTTTCCTGCTAGCGCAGCGGGCAGCGATTTGGGACAGCACGGGGGTTATATTTGGGTTCAAGGAAAATAAATAGAAAATAAATAGAAATTCAGCAACGTCCGGCGAGAAGAAAGTTTACAACATTTTCTACACTTCGTTTTTACTGTTGCGGGAAGTTTTTTCAAGGACTCTCACGTTTGGTTGTGTGTTTGGTGTGGGCGCCCACCCAAGTGTTTTGGTTGGTACGAAACATTGCCCAAGACGGCCTAGCGGACGAAGGGGTCAGTAAATAGAAGTTTGACAAAGTTTTCCAGCAAACGAGAGCGCTGGTTTGCTGTTCTCCTTGCTGGTAGCAGCATGTTTAAGCCGACCGTAGCCGGACGCCTAGCGCTGGACGAAAGTTTGCCAACCCGGTCACAAAGCAATGTGTGTTTCTTCGGGACGTTACACAGGAAGAGTGTAATGTTGATTGTTGTTAGTTAGTTTCACCCGTATACAGTGTTGTATCTCGGGATGAGTATGATAAGATGAGGATAAGCATGGCGTCTTGTACGTATCATTCGGACAATGTGCTAGCTGAAACTTGTCTCTACTTTTGGCCAACAATCCCCAATTGAATGTTATCATTTCGCTCATAAATAGATGCAATTTGTGGGAAAAGATACGGAATGGAAGTATGTGGAACGCTTGTTTATTTTTCTTTGGAAATGAATGCTTTTGTGCAAATGTGTTACAGGTGTCCTTTGTGACAACTTCTAATTTCTACACATCAGACCATCATACGGTTTTCGGTGAAATTTTTGGTATCTTTAGCATTTTGAAACACTCTTATGATTTTCATTCCGTTTTACCAATTGATGGCAAAGCATTTGCTGCAGAGTGATATTGCTATTGGGCCATTAATTGGTGTTATTATTTGATTGAACTGCGATTGATCAGTTTTCCATGGTAATAAACCACCGTCGCATTCATTTTGCCAACATCGAAATTACATTCTGTCAACCAGGTCATCAGGCAGCGTCGAGTGAAACCTCACTAAAACCAAAAAGCAAGTGTAATTCAAGCTGCCCGATAGAAGGACATTCGACGCCAACCTGGTTTCCACAGCGATCGGAAAGCACCGGTCGGAAAAACGATCCAATTCATGATTGATACACTTGCAAATGAGAAATTCAATTTCAATTTTTCATCACCAACAACCGTACCGTATTCGGAGGTGATGCTCTGTGCCGGCGAGTTTTCATTCCGTACCCATGTGGCTGGCTCACACAACTGTACGGTTGTCATCGTGACGGCACTCGACACACGTCACACAGGGACAGAGAGAGACAGAGAGAGAGAGTTCCAGGGTTTTGAAACGTGCAGGGCAAGATTTGGAACGGAACCGTCGTATGCTGCACGTCGAAGAATTCGGTCATGCCGGAAAAGTATCATCAATCTGGCCCAGCTTCACTTTCCGATATGGGTGTAGCTTTGGACCGTGCAACGGTGCTTGTGTGCCAGTATCCAAAGCGTGTGCATCAGTCGTTGCGAACAGTCGTACCGATTGTGGCGTTACTGCACGTTCCCATCATACTGGTCTCTGTTCAGTAAAAAAAGAAGATAAAACCTATCCTTAAACATGGAACGCTCGTGTCCTTCATATGTCACGCGTTGCATCCGCTCACACAGTCGCAGTGCTCCATGTTCCTGTTTTATCCATTCCCACTCAGCTCGTAGTCATCAGGTTCATGACAACTGAATATAGTGCAAGGTTTTACAGAATGAAATGAATAAACCTCATTCGGCACACAGTTTGTCTTCACCTTGTTTAGCCCCTTTTAGAGTGCGGACTGGAGTGCACTTCTGCACTGCTATCAAATCACGATCGACGAGCCAGTTTGGATTGTAATCCAAGCACATCAAAACAGGATGAAGGTTTCCGTTCGAAATCATCCAATGTCGTTTCGAAAAGTACACCCATGGAACACCAACGCATATTACAAAATTTGTTTCTGAATGCCTTTTGAAAGATTTGTGGATCTATCTATGGATTTGAATGAATGTGTTGATGCAGATTAATAACAATACGTAGGATTCAACTGTTGCTTATGCTGGATGTCGTGGTGCATTGAGCCAAGAGAATAATTTGTTTCATGCTATTTTAAAAAGGTTGTTACTGTGTTAGTTAATATTTCCATTTAGGTTTTGATACGAATATATGGAATGATACAAAGCTTAAAATGTCACAAAAAAACAGAAAATAATTATTTACTGAAACATAACATAACATCACAAGCATTATGATGATACTTGGTGATTTGGCGGCCATTGGAAAAACCATTTGGCGGTCACCTAGAAATCATTTTCATAAAAAATATGTAAGATTTATTTCTAATATCCTTACTCCTTCGTGTGTTACTTGTTGATGAAAGTGGAAACTTTTGGCAGACTGTTCGTACATATCTCCGCAATCATCAAGAAAAGAACAATTCTATTTCGATGATGGAAGTTTTCTTGGTCGTATCTTAGTGTGTCGAATCCTACGTTAATCTCCTCGGAGTCGATAGTCCTCACTAGCTGTTTAGATATTGTTCCAGCGCTAATCGCGGAACGCTTTATTGCGAGATTTGAATTTTTCTGGTTTTTAAGCTATTTGGCGCAAAATCTCTCTGTCCTACGTTGTGTGTCTTTTGGTGTTCGTTTTTCTACTGACCCTTTCGTTGGTCTTTATTCCGCTCTCTCTCACTCATGGCGCGTTCTCTCTCCTAACACTGTTCTCGCGCTATACGGGTTTTATGGCAACCTACTGTCATCGATCGTGGTCATCCTCGCTATCGATCGGATGCCGCCTATCGCTTGATCGATGATCGATTACCGCTCTGTTCTGCGTGAACAGATATTGATACTCGTGTATTGTTGCCTTCATGTAGATACTTTATACATTAGACTACGCAAAATTTTAGCACTTGGAACTCCGTACTTTCTGAGACATAAATCATAAAAATAAAACGCTATATATTTTTGTTCGTGATCCATGTGAATACATGGATTATAATTAGCACATGTGTGTATAAAACAATCAAATGTATAAGAGCACTTCTTCGTGAACATTTTTAAATACTATTTAAAAATAATTGTCCTATACATTCTAGTTTGTTTTGGCCATTTTAGTTTTTATTATGGTGCACTGTGCAGTGTTAAATAGGTCTTGGTGTCAATTAAAAGCGTTCTACGTGATAAAGCGCCATCAACTTTAAACGCTTTGTTTATATAATTTATTGTTACTATTGTGCAGCAAGCCTAGATTGACCAGTTCTGATAGCAAATTTCCATTTAGTTCAAGTACTTTCAGACCACCTGGCGAAACGAGGTGGTCACTTTGATTATCAATCTTCAACTTTAACCTCTGCTGCACTTTACACAATCATGTACTGTCCTAGAACACGAACTAGTTCGACGTTTACGTCTTTATCCACAAGAGATAGATGGGACACTATCTCAGATTGACAATATTCCAGCGAGACAAAGTGTTTCATAATGCCAAAACTCTTCGCTCTACGGAAGATCCTGCAAAATGAACAAACAATGGCGCACAATTATGCGACTATACACAAATGAGGCGCAAAAGCATATACATAAATTTACCAGCAGGTGACGGCAAACTCGTATCGCTTAAATCGGTACATTTTTAAGCATAATTTAATGCAAAATGTTGGCCCAGTCCGGCGTGGGTCATATATGTGTTTCGTATCGTGTATGCAAGTCACTGATAATCAAACACCTGGATCAGACAGCCCAAGTTGAACGCAGAAATGCGGTACCAGAAAACCCGCTCCATCGAAGGATGAAGCTTTTGCTTAATAAAGCCATCATTACTTCCAACAAGTTAGTTGACCAATGTTTTTCCATCTCAGAACAACATACCATTTTCAACCGCTGGCATCGTGCAACCGGTGCTCCAATTTAGTGCAACGTATAGGCCAATAATGTGACCAACACTTGCTGTTTCGTGATAAATCATCATCATCGGTGGAATGGCTGGTCAAGTTAAGCACCGATCATGCAAACAGCGGGAAAATTGCTCCCTCCCGCGTGTCACCTATGGTAGCGATTCATTTTCCCATAAATTTTAATTATCTACAACATGTTATTAAAATAATCACGAGCACCGGTCCCAGTCCCCAGTTTGGTTCGTTGGTGGTGATATCCTGCCGCGTACGAAATGCGTATTCGTACATCCGGCAAACGGGCAGGGCAGCTCGACGCAGGCAGAGCTTTCATTTGACGCTTTCCACCTGTGTCGTTTAGCACCTGTTTTACGATGTGCTCACCAATCAGCTTAGGTCAGCAGACCTGTCCAGCCGAAGCGTGGGACTGCATGCTGGTGTGTAATCGATAGTGCTCGGGGTTAAAGTGTTCGAACCACGAATGGGGGTCTATTCGTCACATGCGACCACAAAGCTTGTCATGAACCCTTGGATGAATTGCAATTTTCTAACAAAAGGCATGTGAATGCATTTATTAGTCGGGTGTGTTGCACGCGCTCCGGTGTTTTAAATCGTAGAATTTGATTGCTTACCGTCTAATTTGTTGTTTGAAAATTAAATTGCTGAACTATTCATTGCACATGTTCGACGACCTGGTGCTGTATGATGTCTGGCTTTGTCGTGAAAATTACTTTGTTATACAACTTAAAACCCCACTCGGACGTACTTACCCGGGGTTAAAATTAACCTTTCTCAACGGCAGCATCCCGAAACACACTCCAAATTAAGTGCAAATGTAGCACAATCCGCGGCGCACTCTGTGACCACCCTATTTTCAAAACATTTTCTTTGCCATTAAACAATCTGCAACTTTCTCACGAACCCGGAGTGCAAAAGCGGCACCCAGGCACATTCGCTGCAAAAGACAATCAGAAAATCTCATTAAGCCACTTCTTTCCAACGGTAAACCATATTATCGAAACATTACATGGTGATTAAACTTTCCGTTCGCCAACCAGCCAGCCAGCCAGCAAGAACGTGGCGCGGGAACTGGTGGTACGAACCACCCAGCGCCAAAAACCCCCACGGTACTTCATCATCATCACTCCCATCGTGTACCGCCCACCCCCCTCCGCAAATGGTGTTGGTGTGAAGGTGTTGGTGAAAACAGTGCTTCTTTGCCATTGCCGAGAGGAACTCTTGCACGACAGAGAGATAGAGAGATTTATAGAGAGATAAAGAGAGAGAGAGAGAGAGAAAGAGAGCGTCGAAGCCGCAAACGACGAGCGTTCATCTGCATCGGGGCATCGGCTTACAATTCCGTGCGATCATTGTTTTTCGGCTGCAAGGAAAGGAATTAGCACCAGGCGAGAAAAGCGTGTGCCAAGGGAAGAAGAAACAAAAAGAAATCGTAAGCGCTAAAATAAACTTTTGCACCATTTGCTCACCGCTCCCTTGAATCCATTTTGAAATATTTCCTTACAAACTCACCGACTGTGTATGTAGAAAGGAAGAAAAAAAAACAGAAAAGCTTAATAAAGCAGGAGGGAAAATATCATAAACCCTCCGAAATGTCGTATGCAGAGGTATTTTCTTTTCCATTGCTTCTCATTCACAGCCTTGCGTAGGTATTTTTCTTTCGTTTTTCTGCTTAGTCTGGGTGCGAGTGTCGTCGTTATTTGAATTGTGATTATGAGCTTTTGTACCGGAGGGAACCGGAGGGACTCATTTTTCTTCGCATCGTCTACACTATAGTGGGGCTGGTGCGTGAAAAATGCACGACGACAGTGGGCTCCATCCCGACGGCAAGCTTTATTAATCCAATTTCTGCCTGCATCGTTGCCTTGCGAGCGAGCGAGCGAAATCACCGTGCAACGAGCATACAACGCGCTCGTAGTGGTAGTGTAATGAAGACATATTCTTCAAATATAAACTAGCATTAACATCGATTTTTGGCCCCTTTTAACTTCGCGCAAATCCTATCCAGGAAACGTTGTCGCCTTTTTAGCCGTTTAAATGAGTGCCCGAATGGGCGGATTTTCGGCCGTTTCGCGATGCGATGGTGGTGGTAGTTTCTTTACTTTGCAACATTGAAATTCGTTCTTTTATGTCCAGTTTACACTAAAAAAAACTCCTTTTTAAAGAATATCTTTAAATTTGTGTTATTCATGCTGAATTCTATGAAAATAAGTCAGAAGCAACAAAACCAATGATTGTTAATTGTACTTTCATCTGCAGCTACATGTTCTCTAAGTCCCTCATGAGCATCCGTCATATGTCGTTTATTTTACTTGAATATTCCATTAAATAAGTTTTGTTATAACATTGTAACAGTATTTCAAGCCCTTTACGGAAACATTTAGATATATCCCTACCAGAAGAACGATCAGAAAAATTATGAATCCAAGATAGCGCAAAAATATATTTTCCGGTAAACTGAACATCATTAAAGTGCACATTAATTAAAACAGCTCCATTGAACCAAATCATAGATATTGCACTCGAATGCATCCTGCTGTAACGTGCCATTTTGCGCCAAGAAAAAAAGAAATTCACCCTCACAGATGAGCAATGGCAACGAACAGAATTTTTTAAACGAAAAAAAAATCAAACTAGAAAGAAATTTACATTTCCCTTCTGTTCTCACTCGTCGCCGTGATTATGGTTCCGTGTCCGCATCCACAGCCATCCCATCCGCGCCATTGCATTGTTCCCTGGTGAACAATTACAGTTACATCGAATGGTGTGAGCAATAAAAAAAGGAAGAAGAAACTTGCTGCGACTTGTGACACGGGCCTGTCGGCATATTGCCAGCAACGGGGCCAAACCAGCTACCGAGAAGGGGAATTGCTTTTCAGCGGCCAACAAGAAAAAAAAAATGCAATATTAATTATAGACATAAAGTGCGGTACGACCATATTGCAAAGTACGAAAAAGTTCCTTCCCAGGTGTGTGTGTATGTGTGAATGTACGCGTGTGTGTATGTGTGCGGGGGAATATAAAGCGAAAGTTGGTAGGAAAAACCACAACCCGAGGGAATAATTATCATGTTATTCAACCGCACACACAAAAAAAACCCCGGGAATCCTGGGAAATGTTTTAAATAAGTTTTTTTCTCTCTCTCTCTCTCTCTCTCTCTCTCTAGTGCGAACGAATGAGAAATATTCTTCGAGAGCTACACAAAATTCCTAGCAAAGTTATTCTTCGTACGTTTATTTGCATAGTCTACTATGCGCACATTAGTGATGATTAATTTCTAGAACCTTGATCCAACTGATAAATCCAATCACTGAAGCTCGCATAATGTTAGCATCACCTCCGAAATTATCGTTTAGTTTCGCAAAACAAACAAAAAAACGCAACACACTTTTGTCTTTTCCGACCTTTCCAATGGTCACAATGTAAAAGTTCTAGTCACAGTATGTCTTTCAACACTCATTTCGGTTAATACACTTGGACCGATTGCGGCTTCTTGCTAAGCGAGCATGATTGTTCGGTTCACTAAATCGATCCTCGAGGAAGTAATCGGCAGCATTAATGAATGTGTCAAGTGTAATAGCGTTCGGGCCGCTCTTTATTGTTGCAAATTCTGTCTGACAAGTGCGTAATTCGATTAGTGCGATCGCCGCCTTTGCTAACTACAACATTGCATGTACGGGAGCGTAGGTGTGTGTGAGAGTTTATGTATTTTTCCCCCCCGGCAATCGATCTATAAAGCTGGTCCGGGGCTCGACTTTGCTGATGATTTTTTTTTATTTCCTTTCATCGATTGACACGCGTTACAATTTCGCTCACGTTCCTGTGTTCATCTATAACTTTTATCGAACCAACAGCAACGAACATCGATCGTTGGGATTGGGCCTCGGTCCGCCTCGCCTGCCTGCCTGGCGTTGCCCGTAAACTTAATCGGTAATTGATTTCATTTGCTGTGAAGGAGAGCATTTTTTTTTGTTGCTTCTTTCATCGTAGGCCGGTGCCGGTTTTGCGGCAGGTCACGATTTCGGCCGGTGCCCAAATCTGAACAGAACCGCCAATGTGAAATTAACCATCGTTAAAGTAGTACGTGAGCGCGAAACACCGGGCTTTGGTGTGATTTAATTAGCTTTTCGCACCGTGGTGTTAGGTCATGGTTTGGCAGGAACGAACGGCAGTTGGGCCGGGCGATGGATAAGAGTAAATTATTAATTATTCTCGGACTGAACGATATTCTTATTACACCACCGCACCAATCACTTTTCACACCGACTTTTTGTATTGTTTTTTTTTTTTATTTGGTGGCTGTAGTTGATTTATTAATAAATGAATTGTTTGTGTTTTGGATGACATAACAAAATTTATGGAAGACATCATTACTATATGAAATAAATGAGATAAAAGTTGCCAATCAAATATGTCCTTCTACTTAAACTTTGTTGTCTAAATATTGTGTATTTATTACCTCTTTGCAGGGAGCAGCAGCAACAGTAAGAGTAGCTCTGTACCAAACAATGGACTAGTGCCCCGATTTATTTCACGAGGCCATACATACCGGGCAGTTGTCGGCGATACCTTGGTACTACCGTGCGAAGTAGAAAATTTGGGTGAGTAGACATTTTTATAAAACAATTTATATTCCTATTATATGAATGGCATTAATTTAATGAAAAGGCAAAGTGTGTGTTGCCTTCTTTAAAATTTGCTCTCTTGTGTCTGTTGTCCTAACAAAACCAACAGCACATATTATGGCGTATACCTCAGTACCGTCAGAAATACGGTTTGGCCGTTCTGTCGTAAATGAAAACCTCAGTATCGTTTTTTAATAACAAAACAAATTTCAAGCAATGCCTTGTGTATAAATTACCAGCTCTGTCAACGAGTTATTACGGCTGTCGTTTGATGTTTGTACCTGGTGAGAAATTTCCACCCATTCTAATCAGGCAACCCATCATCAAGGATCACTTAGAAGGGTTGAGCACGGAGCGGTGAGCAGTAATTGTTGCAGAAATCCTTTGCCGCTAAAGTGGAACGTTTTTACTCCTCCGAAAAACGCGATAAATTACCAGAAAGCTACGATTAATTGCAGGCAATGTAGCAAAATAGGCGCCGATCGGGATGGGAGCGCGCGTGAAACGGCGCAGCTTAACGAAAAGAGTTTTGCTAAGCCCACATCAATTAGAGCTGTTCTTTCGGGAACTTTGATTTGATTAATGAAATGAGCTGAAATTATCCGTTAAATTTGCTATTAATTCTTTCTCCACCGTGGCGTGGTGATTGGTATGGAACAGTATGGCAAATTATAAAAGGATTAAAATCACAACTGTCTTCTACATAGGTGACCGATGGTTTTTCGTTTCGGGTTTTCGTTACGCCACGATAGCTTATAAACGAAATTATGTTTTAGTTTGAACATCTTTCAGTTATCTCAACCATCCAACGCTCGCTCGGTCAAACATGTCGAAAATGATTGTCTCGAGTCTCGAGTTTTGTCATAACGGTCTACCAATAAATATCGATGGAGCCGCCTGGTGGCCTTCGGCGTCGTCATCGTGACAATGCACAAAAAACACTGGTCCCTTTGAAGCATCCCAGAGAGCACCGGTACCGACAATACTAACGACAAACCGTCTTAAAATGGTACAAACAGCCGATGCAGTGCCCACCGGACGGGGTCCAATCTGTTTACATTCGATTTTGATTTATCCCTAATGTCATCCATGGTCGTCCCATAACTGTCCTTTGCTGCGCAACCAAACATGAAGGCATGTGGGGACAACTCCCACCCCCGAACAAAAGGTTGAAGTTCGTCCAGCAAGTGTAAGCCCGGCGGTGATATTTATGCACACGGCCTGTGATGGTTAACAAAGGGACAAAACACATACACAGGACGAGGCCTTGTTTCGAGGACATTTTTCGGAAGTCAAGCGTATGTTCTGACTTCTCACTTTTTTGTTCTGCACACTGCGGACGGCTTTCGGTGACATGGAACAGCAGCCCAGTAAGCCTAGACGGTTTATGTACCCGCTGATTTGAGGTTGAATACAGCAACTCATCAAATGCTCATCATTCATCATTCCGGAACCGCTGTTTTTTTTGCACATTGCCACAGCACAGCTTCATCGTCCATTCGCTGGCAGTTCGGGCAAATGGACGCAGAGTTTTGCTGCTTAAAGCCTTTCTCATCTACGCTGTTTCTTTGGAACAATCGGGTCGAACAACAGAGCGCAAAGATGGTGTCCAAGATGGTACACCATGACGAACTTTTTTTTCTTGGTTCGGTTTGAAGGGACAAGTAGTATACGATGGTTAACAACATTAAGTATTGAATTGTTGTTTGATAAATCAATACACACAAAAGAATTTTAGTTTTAATTAATAACTGTTAAAAGTTGAGTAATTTTATAGAGCAACTTTAAGTTTTCGTATTAGCTTCCAAAAACAAAAATGAACAATTTATTATCCATTAGCATATTGGTGTAAAGAGAAAAGTATAATATAGATAAAGAAATACTTAAACTGGTTGTAGAATTTAATCACAAACATGAACAAAGCCATCAAAAGGCAAGTTTTTCACTTTGTGACGAAAAAAACACAGCTGCCAAAGTAATTGAACTCCTATTTAATCATGCCACCGCAGTTACACCATGGCTATAAGAAACAGGATAGCCCTAGGTTCAATCGTATGCCAGTGTCTGTATCCTACTAATTACCCCTCCAACCCCCACCCCCATCCCTCTTCTCACCCTTTTGCCACGTCTGTTGCAAAAGGGCATTGTTTTTTAACTGTTTGCACGCTTTACAGTCGGCGACTCGGATCCACAGCACACAAAGCTCGGGCACACCAAAGTGGATGAGTATGGCCACTTTCATCACGATTGCAGCAGTAATCAAATGTATGAGAACCACCATAATTAGTGAGAAGCGAGTAATGATTAATTATCCTCTTGCTGGTGTGGTGTTCGCAACGGGTCCATTGTTTTCCCTCGCTTTGCAAGTAAGCTGTAATAAGAAAACCGTCAACCGCCACCGGATACAGACGAATAATGTACACTTTAGCAACTGCAATTAAAACACTGTTGCTTACCGTTTGCTGACTGCCGAAACAGTGGGGTTAAAACAGTGCCAGAACCTGAGCTGCACTTCATTTGTGACCATCGTCACTGCTGCACTGTTTTGTGGAGAAAGCCAGTGCCGTGCCACAGGGCAGCATGGCAGTGACTGACAAAAATTGTAATGCAATCAAACGTCATGAATAATCAACTGCTATCAGTTTCGGTTGCGATCGATTATTTTTATCAGCGTACCACCACCGATCCAGTGTGGTGCGCAGGCACTTCTTCAGTGCTTCAGAACCCCCGATGAAGGTGATGGGTCAATTGATTAACTTTTTCATCCCCTATCGTGTATGTAGCCGGGTTTTGCAACCACCGTTTGGCGGTAGCTCTTTGTGGTAGGACAATTTTGTATCCCTTTTGGGCAGTATCGTTGTGTTTTTTTTTTATTGTATACCTTCCACCGTAAAACGGACAATTCATTTCATTCCAATAGTTTCACCAGTTCTCCCGGGGTGCAAGTCGTCGTTGCCATTGTTTCGTTCGAAAGTTTGTGTCTTGTTTTTTTTTTGCTTTATTTTGCTTTGTTGATCATTGTTTGTACGTTTCTACTGTGTTCGCTGAAACCTTGCGTTTCCACTGGCTGACTACAACACGAGCCCCATACATCAAAGCATCGGCACGTAGCGACTAAATTCCGCTCCATTAATTCGTTTTACTGCGATTTGGCACTGGTTTTCCTTGCATTCATTTGCATCACACGCGAGCGGAGTACGGCGGTATGAAGAATTCGCTGTGAGCAGCGAACGGTAAAACGGATCATGTTTGAAGCTGTGTGCGTGTGTGTGAGTGTGTATGTATGTGTATGCTCAGGAAAAGCAGAGATGTATTGCAAAACGAGTGATTTTTATTATTTTCTTTCGTTTTTTAAACACTCCCCAACAGTGCATGCATTCGTTTGCGGTGTAGTGGAGGATATTGTTGTTTTTTTTTCTTCTTACTGCTGCCAAACGCTTTATTTAATGTAATTTTTTGCTTCTTTCTAGTCAAAAGTATGCATTTCCCTTTTATGGTGCAACCGGTTTGCCCTTTGTGAAGCAAAACCGTGCTGGCTGCTGCTGAATCCAGCTGTAGTTAAATAAAAACCCAAACGAATTTTCACATTTTCTAGCAGCAGCAGCTAAAGCTACACAGAATAAAAAAAAAACACGCAAATTTCGTTTCGTGCCGAAGCACTTTAGAACAGTTTAACAAATTTCATTAGTTATACGCTTCTGTGGGTCGTTGTTCCCGTTTGGTTGCATTTATCCCATCAAAGTGTTGTATCTCTATCCACAGCCGCCCGGGCGCCGTGTTTTGTGTTTCGTATCTATCCCACGCGAATCTATTTCCGATCTGTACGTGAGTTATATTTATGCGCAGGAAGAAGATTCTAGCTGAAGGAAACTAATGTCCAACAAGAAAAACAAGAATAAATGTTGTTCTTTTTTACCCATCGCCGTGTACGTGGCACGATATGCAGAAACGAATGTTTTGCTCTGTACTAATGGGAGTTTTGCAGATTTATATTTGAACAACCGCACAGATTCATCTAAGTGAATAACCTTCGTTCGTATGTTTTAGTTAGTTCCTTTGTTGTCTTCAATTTTTCCGATTAGACGTGGAGTGGACCAAACTTTGTTCAAAATATTAGTGGACAGAGCATTGTTTTTTGTTTTCTTATACTACAACCATACGTATTGCATATAATTATTTGTGACTTAAACTAGCAAACAATTTAAATTAATTGATGTGCATTTTCCGTCCTTTAGTATTTGATATGTATTTGTGATGTACCGTCCTTTAGTATTTAAAGTTATGTTAAAATAGGTAGAAGAAATAGCATTTTCATTTAAATTCAGTCATTAAGACGACCTCACATGAAGAGTGCCTCACTTGGTAGCTGTTATTCTAATTCCAACGAACGCTTCAAAATGCATAGTTACTAAGCCGAAGTACTATGTCACTATGCATCATCAGTGCGCCTCTTAGGTTTGATGTTGGTTGTACTATAGAGCCGTCTCGTTGGTCATTTACACGTTGACTGCGCATTTTTCCTCTAATCGATGCCCACAAGCTTGAGCTGCAAATTTCCCATTGCTATCACGTAACGGAAATGGTTTCACAGTAACCATCGTTAAATACAGCCGCAAATTCGAATGCACACTGACGATGCAATGTCCGTCCGATGGGCACCAAAAAAAAACCTCACTTACTTCCGGGTTCTCGCTTACACAGGACAACGTTTGGTTATGAATCGGTTCGCTCGAAAACCATACCAAAGGGATAGAATGCACAACGTTCTACGGGCAGATTGTTGACAATCGAGCGACAGTAAAAGCTGTACCGTCAGCAGGCCTATTTTTCATCACCAAAAAAAAAAAAAAACAAAGACTTCCACACACAACACGTGTGTGTGTGTGGGTATGTGTCTGTGATTCGACAGTATTTTGCCCAGTCAGCGTTGCACACGTGGCACTTGTCTCGGCTAGATACCAAATTGCACTCCAAAGTGGTTGAATCTTGGAAAATGGGATCATATATTACCGTTGACCTTTTATTCTAGCAGAGTGTACGAGTTTTTGGCCCGAACCACGCAACATGTACATCCGGCACTGAATTGTATGATGTACGTGAGCACAAAAGTGAACGATCTTTCTCGCGGTGCACAAAATCACACTTTGTCGTTATTGAAACAACAGGTATGTAGGTCTGATAAGCCGCTTTTTTGCTGGCAGCATTTATGAACCGAGCATTGTCATTCCGTGCTGGACACATGGCCGCACAAGTTGCAAAAAAAAAGTGTTTTTTTTTGTGTGGAACCATCAAGTGTGGCAGCATCGAACGTGAATTTTAAGCGTGAAGGGATATGAGTTACATCACTAAAAATGGAATATTAATTACAGAACGAAAAAGGCGAACAATTGTAGTAAATAATTTCAATGCATTCGTAATTATTTTCGGTTCTCTTTACTATGTTCCTATGTACAGAGAGAGAAAACGAGAGAGAGAGAGAGATACAGATAGAGATTAATAAATGGTTGAATATCACGTAAAACTAAAAAGAGTCTACAAAATTAAATTTCATTACCAACAAGCAATAGTATGTTTTAAGTCATATAGCGGTTACCATTTTTATCGATTTACATATTGTGATGTTAGCTGGATGCAAAAGGTTCTAAATTCAGTTGAATTTTTGGATTATAGTTTGTGTGTTGTTAATTCTAATCGGTTCAAATTTAAACGTTAAACGACTATTACCTGTAATGGTCTTGGTCTGCCATTTCTAACGTTTCTTAATTTCATACTTCTTTCAATTTAGGTTCACTACATTATTTCCTTTGTATTATATCCTATTTAAATAGCAATACGGCCTGGGCGTTCTTTATGAATAAAAAAATATCCCATTGAAATAGTTTTCCAGTAGAAAGCGTTAACTAACCAGCTAAACGTATTGTTTAATCAAGCAGCTGTTTCATATGAGCTACGCGAACCACTTGGGCTCGTCAAGGTGTAAATTGATCGCAACGTAGCTCATTATCGAGCGAAATTCGTTTAAACGACCGGGTTGAGCACTAAAGCTCAAATAATCGCGCTGAGTTCTACAGTTCAAATGAGCGCGTTGAGCTTCGCAATTGAGTTATTTAATGTCTCGCCATCTTTCAACCTTCGTTAGTCTTTACTTTCACGTATCCTCATAACCTATATCAATTTTGTCGTTCGTCAAGTGTGTTTTGTCTCACCATTTTTACACTTTGCTAATGGTCATGGAGGTTATTTGAGCTATTTGATCATTTGACACAGTCATGCGAAATTTGCCTGGCGTAGCCATAATAGCACTGGGCACTCTCAATGAGGTGAGCTGAGTGATTAAAAATCCTTACTTGTCCAACATTAGTTACGTGATGAAAATAAATCTAATAAACTAAACTAAACTAAACTATAGCATGCATTACGCGAAGAAAAAGGCAAATTTTTTATGATGTGGTTGTTTCACGAGTTAAACGTTATGGTCCATATCTTATGGATACAAGAAGTTCAAAAAAATCATGTAAAATGGGTTATCAATTCATTTATTAAAGCAAATGTAGATAGTTGTCCAGGATTATTTTTCATCTGTCTAATGTTTGCTGCAACAATTTTTCAAAAATCATCTGTATTGTAGTGTTAGAAACAAGCAACCATCATACCGGCTGCTTTTCTACAAGTATCGCAAACTAAATCTATGATACGACAACATTGACAAAGGCAAATTTTCACGAAAAGCCACGT
>STHB01002275.1:0-17802 GCA_018908115.1 Anopheles rivulorum | reverse complement strand
CAGACTCGTGGGGTGGAAAATGGAAAGCGCCATCGGAATGTAATAAAAATGTGTGAGTGTGTGTGTTTGAAGCTTTATTTGCTCATCAAATTCATGCTTTAAATGACAGTGACATGTACACCAGCGTTAATGTGTGTAGGCGCGCAACGTGTGCGCGAGGCACTGCTAAAGAATTCATCAATATGAAACCGTTTGCCACATGATTTTGGGAACAAACAGGTTTAGAATAGCTTCAAAAGTGTTCTAGCCCGTAATAGGAGCCACATATGCGATGTTATAAGAGCACGGCAACAAAAGAAAGCAACCATGCCTCGGCATGTAAATTCAAACAATCATACTTTGCGGAACGCAGGAGAGCGACAAGCAGCAGCAGTGAGTTTCATGTTTCTCCTCATCTTTTGCTTTTTTTCTTTACTCTTCTGGATAAATAATAAACATGTCCTACGACATGCATGGCGACACGAACACGTCGTTTACGGTATGGGTTTGGTGGTTTTTTTTCCTCTCGTTCTTTTTTTTTTGTTTTAGTTTAATTTCACTTTTCTGTTTCATCTCGTTGCTTCACGCGGATGCGTAAGAACTTTTTCACCCGCCGCGGTGTGCCCAAAACCAAACACCAACAGAACGCTCCAACAGTAACAGCACAGTAAAGTATTGCTTTGATATACGATCGCAGGGCCGTTGTGCACATAAAACATGATCCTTGGCAGACATTATATTACTTTCCCGCGGCATCTTTGAAGGGGGGTGCGTAAATGCTTCTCTCTCTCTCTCTCTTTCTCTCTCTCTCTCTCTCTCTCTCTCTCTCTCTCTCTTTCGCTCTCTTCAATGTACGTACAGCAAACGACCCACAAGGGGGCGCTGTGTAAATCGTTTCTTATGGAACACACGTGGCCGCCTGAGCGGCCCATTGTCTTACGATTTGTGGCACCAACGGCACACCAACGGCACGCGCTAGCGCCTCTTGTCTAAGACATTTTCAGTGCCAAACAAATCGGGATACAGTGTGCGTGGGACGGACGCACATGATTAAGGATGGGCGACAGTAGCCGCCCGATCGGGCTACGGGGTGATAAAAATGGGTGAACAACAACCGATCCCTCCTCTTACCCTAGCACTCCTTCAAACAACCTCTCTCCCCTACCCCGCATCCACCTCCTTGGTATTGGCAGGGTCGTAAAACCATTAAGAGGATTGTTGAACAACCATTTCCGGGGTTTTGACAATGATTCGATTAGCCCCGGGAGCAATTTATAGGATTTAAAAGTGTTTTTTTCTTTTCGTTTTGGAAGGTGGGGTAGTGAATAGAGAGAGAGAGAAAGAGGAAGTGAATGCTGAAGTGAGACTGAATGTCCCAGTTTTCTAGGTCAACGCAGATGATTTATGTTTACGTGAATTTTCGAAAGGATGCGCTTCCACACCAAAACAAGCGCGCCCGGCCTGGTGTTTATTGATCGTGCTTGGGAGTGGATGGCATTTTGTGTTTTGGCTTTTTGATAGTGTAATAAAAGTGGCACAGGACCACAATATCACTTGTGGTTGTTATTTACAGCCCGGTTTTGTTTTGTGGAGGGGCAGGTTTTTTAAAATTGATTTTTATGTTTATTGCAATGGAAAGCACAGAACGGAACAAAACATGTAGATATAGTTTAATATTTTTATGCTTTCCTCTGAAGAATAAATCATTACGAGATCGTTTTTTTCGACTTAGAAATATTACTCGTTTAAAGCACATATAAATGTACAGAAATGAAACAGGAAAAAAGCCGCCTTCAAACCACATTGGCATTGATGAGTGGTGCCATCTATCGGAGATGAGCGCAACGAAGCGTCGGTACGATAAAAAAAAAGCATGTCACCGATGACAAATGTTATCAAACAAATCCCTAAGATACTCATTTTCCATTGAACCCGTAACCCATCAGCTCAACCCCCTCCCCCCCCCCTCCCCCCTTCCCTCCCCAAATGGGGGCGGGAAGGTATGTGAGCATAATTAATTGGATTTCAGTTTTATTGATGATGGCAGCATTTTCCTTATCAGCCTTACACCCGTACAGCAAACTGTGCTGTCGTGCTGCTGTGTGCCCAGTAGAAGGAGAAGGAACAAAAAATTTACCGCACCAACCGTCCAAGCAGTGAAATGGTTCCATTCATACCGAGAAACGTTCTACATCGTGCGAGAGTGTTTGGCATCCGCACATGAGCAACCACGAGAACCGAGACACATTTACGGTCATCGGATTTCAATCGACCCAGAATCGGGCCACACAAAAGCGCACGTTGTCCGGTGGTGTGGTGCACAGAGAACTGAACTGTCCACCCGTGTGCTGTTGTTGTTTTTTTCCTACTTCATCCTCCTCCTTTTCTTTCATTCATCCCCAAGCGTTTGTCATCCCAGTGTCGTGGTAGAATGATGATGCTGCTGATCGGATCGGTTTTTCCCCATCTTTTTTTTATTATTATTTTCTGTACCGACTCCTTAATGCAGCATCTTGTTCCCCTAAACCATAGCTACCAGGCTGACCAGTGATGTGCCGTACTTGGCGGATGGTGGTGGTGATGACTGTCATAAATAATTTTACGGATTAGTCCGACGGCATTATGCCGATTGAATCAATTATTGTTCGCCTTCGCACAGATCATCGCACAAAAATACAAGAAAACAAGAGGAGTAAACCAGCGTGCAGAGAAAAAGAAAACTATGACAGAACGAACGTAAAACTTCTCCATTAAGGACGGAATTGGTGGTTTGCAAGTCTTGCTTTCCGGGGGAAAAAAAAACAAACAGAAAACGGAAAGTGGAAAAACCACGAGATGGAAGTGAACCATTTTGTGAGTGATGTACTACAATGAAAACTAGAACGACCGTATGGCTGCCGGTATGCGGGAGTGTGGAGTGTATATTGCCAAACGTTAGCATCATGTTAGCATGACGATACATGAAATATTAGTGCCCGGCGGAAGGTTGACAGTAATCAATTATTAAACCCAGCGTAGTATGGTTTTGATGTGTGTCTAGTGCTGTGACACTAATGTGTCGGGTTTATTACAAATTGAATATTAATGTTAAAAATATGCTTTATTCTTCCATGCTATAAGGTTCTAGATATTTGTTTTAAATACTTTTCCATCCTATTATTCTAAGGAAAATATAAAAAATGGCATTTTGTAATATATTTCGATTTAACGTAGCAAAAAACGGCTTATTACAGGGTTTCTCGAGATTTTCCAGTAATTTTTGGGACAGAAATAATTTTGATAACAAGAAAATCTAAAGGGGCTGGTCGGTGGTTAATTTGGCAACGAATATAATTATAAGAATATAAATAATAATAGAAGAATATGATCTTGGTGATTTTTTTTTGTTGTGAAAAATTAATTCCGTCATTTCAAAACTGGTTCAATCAAAACACAAGTTTCTTATTATATCATTTAGGATTACTAATTAAATGAATGTAGATAATATTTTTTTACATGAATCATGATTTATTATGCATTTCCTTTATGTGGAAATAGACAAAATGATTACAAAATTAAAACTAGATAGGGAAACAACAAAATATGGGTTAACCCTGTAACAACCACACTCAAAAACATCATTCAAAAGACTGGAAATAAAAAAATGATTATCTTAAAATGAGAAAATTGTACAGAAAAGCTTTACCTCGTTGAAGGTGGAACATACCAGCACGAGCAACTTGCCACCGCTAAGCAGCATAGAATAATGGCTACCATGTGAGGCTGTGAAAAATAATGTTTACGCTCGGGGAATGCCGGAAACCGCACGTAGACACTTTATAACATGCCCTGCTAGCGTCATACACATTATATGGGTGTGTAGGGCTAGGTAAAAGTAACATGTAAACAGCATTTTTCCCTTTTTTTCTACCCACTGCACACACCCACACAGTCACGCATGGGCCATTTTACAAAAATCCGTCTTGTACGCTGGCAAGACGCTTGGTGCAGACGGGTTGTGCCATGAAAAATGAATGTTAGAACGAAGTAGGAAAAAAACCTTCCCACCTCATATAAGGGTAAAAGGACAATCACACACACACACACACATACGCGCGTGTCCCCGGCAATAGAACTAACTTTGTTGCTGGTAAAAGTGTCTCATTATCGCTCCCCACCTCCTCCCCACCCCTCTTTCCGTTTCTGCATGTTGACAGTTGCTTATGTTGCAACAGTGGAAAATGGAAAAACGGTCGGAAGTACTTTCGTATGCAAATAGCGTTGTTATACCAGTTCCGCACGGTACGGTACCGGTGCGGGTTTTTGAAGAAATATAGCGACAATTTGTTAGGATTTTTTCCCTTTTTCCTCTCTTCCCTATACCATCCCAACGCCTTACAAACATTTACATTCCTGCTTACCTTTATTGGTTGCCGGAGGCACAGACCGAAAAGAAAAAAACACACACACAAGCAAAACAAAACAGAATGGGAAAAGGTTAACCGCAAACTGGAAATGGGTCCCATTTTTTAATCGGATTTCTGAAGAAAACCAGCTATTTAAATTACATTTTTCCTTTCAAGAAACCCTTTTCTTTCCGTTTTCGGACGAAATTATAACATTCTTTAAAGGTTTAAAGGTCGATTTAATGTTTTAATAAATTAATTAAATATTAAAATAAATTGTTAAGAATAAAAAAGCTAAATGTTCACCTGCATGAATCCTCGCCTTCCATGCACACTTCCGATAATCGGCCGAAATCTTGCTGACACTTAATAAATTGTATCTCGCCTTTTGCTCTACCCGTGCCCGCATTTGCAATTTCCCATTAAAACATTTTTATCACCTTAGCGAAACTAAATTACGCGATGCTTTTGCGCCATCACCGGCCGGGTGATCGATGCAGCTGGGAGAAAAGCGTTCCACTTTTATCCCTCCCCGCTTGGGTGGTACGTGTGTGTGTGTGTATATGTGGTGGAATTTATGATTTCACCAAACCACAGAGCAAAAACCCCAAGAAGCTCGTTTACTATCCTTGATGATGGTCTCCGCTTCGATGGTGCCTGTGCGGTCTATCCTCAGCGTAAAGGTGCATTTTGCGATCGTTTAAGATTCTCGAAGCATGGATGCGTTTTTTTTTTTGTACTTTGTTGTCGTTGTTGCTGTCTGCACATTCCCTGCACAGGAAAGCTTTCCTGTAGTGTACTCCGGAACCGTCTGAAGATGCAATAAAGCAAGCAATTCTGGATGGTTCACCTTGCCCACCCGCCTTGGTCGCATACGTGCAACCCGCGCACAATTACTGCTGTCCGGATGGCTCCGGCTAATGGTTGTGCTTGTTTCCTTCCCGTGCCACCGGAAAGGAAAAATATGAAGCAAATAGGAAAGGTTTTTCCAAATCTTCTTAAATAATGTACGAATCGTAAGATTGCTCTACCTTTGGTTCGGCTTTTTTATTTCTGTTTGTTTCATTCACCGATTTGTGCACCCATTCCGTCTGGGAAACGAGTTCAGTTATAAGCTGTTACCTTGTACAACATTTTTCTCTCTGTCGCTCTCTCTTTCTCTTTCTCTTTCCGTCGTACACTATCGTTACACGACCTCAATTGGGTGAAGAATGTTGGCAAATAACAAAAAAAGTAAACTCTCCTTCAAAGATGCAGTAGCAGCAACCGCGACAAGAAAAAAAAGCTAACGCGACCGAGAATGAAAATCTCATCCTTGTGCAGCCTGGCAATCGGCAATGTGCTACCGAAACCCGTACCGGTAAGGAAAGAAATAAGATTACGACCGTGCCCTTTGCTGATCTGGAGCAATATTTTCTATTGGTTTATTTCAACGAGCGCGGAACTCGTGCACTTTTTTATATGCGTTTGGAAAGCGAACGCTTTCCACACCGCCAAACGTCATCGATGCAGTGCAAGGAAATAACAAAGTTTCTTTCAGTTTCGTTTTTTCTTTACCTTTTTTCCGTATTTAACAATCCCGCATAAATGTCGAACCCTGCATGTGGAAAGTGTGGTGATACGTAACGAAAGCGTTTCGTAACAGTAAACGGTTGATAGGTAATGATTGGATAAAGCGATAGAGCAAAATGCATTGTATTTTGCTGGCGCCACAATTGGCTACACAGCTCAACATTTTGTGTAATGAGGTTTTGCAGGAGCAATGTTGAATTAGATCATATTTTGATCAAATTATGCTCATAACGAAAGGAAACGCAACTTCTTTGGTAGAAGTAAAACTATCCAGATTGCATACTTTTAGGGGCTACAACTACATCAGTCATTCCAATAACATTAGATTGCACTGATTCGCAATCTTTTTGTGTGGTGTTAAAATATAATTTAATTATCTTTTCAATTTCCATGCTATTATTAACTTATAAAAAATATGAAATATTGTGAAAAATGATTTACGCCTGAATGTATGCTATTCTTCAACAAGCATTCTTTAATAACGAGTTTAAACATTTTTTCACTTTTCAAAGCTCAGATCGTTGTTTAACTTTTATAACTCTTTTGCCTTTTTTTTTTGCTTTTTACGCATAAAAATTAAACAGAAAATAGTATTCTTCACCTGTCAATTGCAATACCTTTAAACGCATTTCAAGGTTAAAACATTTGCATCCCATCATTTACAGCTTCGATTTAAAAGTGATTGCACACGAACAAATTTGTTAAACCCCCATCATCTTCACCATCATTGGTTCTTTACAACATGTCTCTTCGCCACGTGTCAGCATCGAACCGGCGAGCACCCAGTTCCGAAAATCGCATCGAATTATTTGCACCTTAGGTGGTGGTAATGATTTTGAACGCCAGCACCAACAACAACAACAACATCCCTGACCCAGTTCCATGCCCAGCAGGTAGGTAGGGATTTTCTACCACCCTTCCACACCAATTCTTCCCACCAAAGAAACTGCTGCGCTGAATCATGATGAGAATGAAGCGAAGAATATTACCAATTTTTATCTGCCAGCCAACGCTGTTCAATATCTAAATAAACAAGTAGAAAGTGGCAACAGAAAAGAAAAGCTTAAAGAAGTGCCAAACCGATCTTCCCTGGGGATCCCGAGGCCGGGTATTGAATTCCACAGGCAAAGGACCACAGCAAAAGCCCAAAAAGGCGAACGATACCATGACGATGGTTTGTCGGTCTGTGTGTGTATGTGTGCGGGTTGGTATCCCTATTCGGCAGCCCAAAATTTGCCCGCCGGCCGTTGATGGCCCCACCAAAGTTCCACTGCACGAGAAGTTAAAACTGGCTGCCAAATGCCATCTTTTCGCCACATTCTAGGCACGGTCTGTCCGTCTGTGTGTGTGTGTGTGTTTGTGTGCCCCTTGGCCCTTTACAAATTCAATTCCAGTTTATATGGCAGCAGGCTTAAAGAAACTGCCAGCAGCAGCTAGCCAGCCAGTCAGCTTGTGGTAGTAGTAGTAGTAGCAGGTAGGCACCCGTAGCAACAACAAGCAGCATGCGAAGGTATTTTCCAGCCCCCGGGGGCTGCGATGCTGTACCGGTACTCATTCCTGTTGTTTCCTTACGATTTTCCTCCTTTCCTCCCCCCGACTTCCTCCGGGTGTTTTTCGTGTTCTTCTTTCCCCTTGTTACTTTTTTCTTGCCATCACCTCCCCAAGGGAAACGACGGTGGTTACATCCTTTCCAGTTCAACGGTATCGTCTTTCTTGAGAATTTTCGGTTCCCCCCTTAAATCCGGTTGCCGGTTCCGGGTTAGTTTGGGGTGGCGGGATGCCAAGACTTTTGCAGTTTGCTGCCCCCCTCCCCTTTCGCCCCCTTTGCAGCTCCAGCTTTGAGCAAGGACACGGGGTGCAGAACACAGGAAGTAAGACACATTTCATGGCGGGATTCACCGAAGCACACAACACCGCGTGTAAGCGTTTGGCTCTGTCCAATCTTAGGAAGTGTGACGCCAAACCGGGCACAATGACCCCGTGCTGCGTCGTTGTGTTGGTGTGTGTTTTCTCTGTTTTTTTTTGTTGGTCGTGCTGGGCGAAAAGTCAAATTTGGACCATTTTGTTGTGTCCGTGGCAATGGTACGAGTGTGCTTTCGGTGCTGTTCGTGTACAGCCCGAAGCTCCAGGTGGCACACTCGATGGAATAAATAATCCAATCCACTCCACCTTGCACTCCTCCCCTTCCTCCCAATCCCACCCCCTCCCCCCTCTCCTATCTCCAGTGTTATCTGTGAGCGCGTCTGCAACTGGCAAGCACTGCCGCCGCCAGGCACACCAAACCGCTTCTCCAAGGTTCGCCCTGGATGACAAGTCCTTATGATAATGTAGTACGGCCAACCCCGGACACAAAAGCAACCATGGCACAATTACCTCCACGGGATTCTCGATCGCAGAAGAACTGGTACAGAACTTCTTGTTACTGCTTTCTTGTTGTCCTTTTTTTTCGTTTTTGCTGTGTTGTTGTTGATGTCCCTTTTTGCAAAAGCCGAAGTTCATCCCTCGGCGCGGCGTTTTGGGCGAGTGGATTTGTTCGGCGTATTGGGTTTTAGCCGACCCTGATGGTCGGCAACAATTCAAAACAAAAAAACAAAATCCTTCAAGTGGGCACACTTCTCAGCGCGATTGCGTTTTCGGTTGACCGGAAGCGGAATTGTGGTTTTGAAATGGTGGTTTCAAGTTCCTCTTTCGTTCTTTTTAGTGGTGGGATTTGGTGTTCATTTCGAAGTTGGCTAGTGTGTGATCGCTTCAGGGTGAAGGGCGGAAATTCAATTTCTTTCCACAGATGAGCCACAAAACGAACGTTTGGAGTTGGAGCAGAAGAAGATTGTGCTCCAGAGTGTGGTTCTTAAATTCTAATCAGCGGAAAACTCCTCTCCTTAAGGAACCGAATGGGGAATTTTGTTTGCAAACTTTCCTATTAACACATAAAAACCACCCCCCCCCCTCCCCTACTCCCACCGTCTTTCAAACTTTTGCCCACAAACCATCTCAACGCCACGTGCGTGGGCTATGGCCATGCCATTCTTGGAGCGGCTTTTTTTCCTACGAGCTCCATTAATTTCACTCAAGCTAAAGTGCATGTGTTTGACTTTTGGTTAAGGGGCAAATGCTTCACTTTCCAAACCCCTTTCTGCCCAGCTGTACTTGTACTTGCTAGCGCAAAAATACACACCGCCCCAACCTTCAAAACTGGTGCGGCCACAACGCTACTGGTGGCACACCGATTGCTCGCATTGCTGCTGCTGCTGCCGTGTGCGCCCTAGGAGAGCGATATAAAATATTCACAACATTTCTGCGTACCGTGTGCGGCACCATACGGTAGGGTTTTGTTACTTCACTTTGGGTGCCCGAGTTTTCCTGCCCTCCGTGCGTCATTACCGTCTTTGATGTGCCCGGGAAAATCCCTTACATGCGTTTTTGTAGGAGAAAAAATGTACACCCCCCCCAAAAACCTGCCAGCATTAATTACGCCACCAGGCAAGGAAACTTTTACACACACACACGCGTGCGTGTACTTCCTGCTGGTGGCGAGGTGACGAAATCAGACTTTTGGCTGTAGCCGACCGGGTGGTCCCGACCACGCCATTACCGGCGGGAAACCAGCACAAAACCAGCAGGAGGGAACCCGATACGGCCGAAAGCGACAGGAGAAAGCAAATATTAACCTGCGTGATTGCACACAAACATTGCCAATGTTAGGCTGGGTTGTGATGAAGATCCCGTGCCGCGGAAACCGTGCGCTGGCACGCAACAAAATCCTTTTTTTGTTTTGTTGTTGCTTGTTGCATACTGCCTGCTTGGGTACACGCAATTTGACCAATGTTGTTTTGTTGCTGCGTTGCTTTTTGCTACAATTTATTATTTGTCCTTCGCTTTCAATTCGTGTGTGTGTACGTCAGCGTACCCGGTCCCTGATGCTCGCAACCCCGTAGTGGGATTTTTTTTTTTGTTGTGGATGTACAGAAAAGTGAACAAAATAGATAGAAACAACAGCGAAAACAATGGTTTTGGTTACATAATTAAAGTAAAATAAAGGTGTCAATTCCGGTTAATTGATGGAAATTCATTTATTATAGGAAAGGCAATGTTTTAAAGGTGGAATTAAGCGCTCCATTCGATATTATTACTATGGTCAAATTTAAAAAGCATGAAAATAATAGAAATTCTACACCCTTTTAATAATTTATAATAGTACTAAATATAAAATAATGTTAATGACAAAGAGAAACGACAAACTTTACTCAAAAATCTACTTCTTCATCCAATTTTACCACTAACCAGTTAAAAATAGCGAAAGATGCATAAATCCTCCATAAAAGTGGTTAAACATATGTTCTTAAATATACGCCTAAATGCAGGCAATGCTAATGACAAACTCCTAGTTGTTAGTGAACCTTGATCGTTAGATTGCATACTTTGAGGCGTGTATACTAGAACCACAATCTTTATTTTGCTTCACCGTTTTATGTCATTTAAATATTTTTGTCCTTTAAAAAATAGTAAAATATAGTCTTTACATCACTTTTTACGAAAAGATATTGCCAATATGCCATTTATGCACTGCTTCATTGCGTACATCTAAATAAATGTGTTTGAAATTTTCGGAACCTTACGGTCCACTCGCTACCATGGTTTGCTTCACTCCAAAAAGGTTGCCAATCAGCGCCCAATCCCGACCAGCTAGCTTTAAGAACTTTAGTGCCATGGGTTTCTGGCACCGTCTTAAGGTGGCACGGAATTACCCCCCACGGGGTTCCGTTTACGGTATGCATCCGAAAGATCAATGACCCCGGTGGCCATATCGATGCATGGGCGAGTGTGTTCATGCGGTATTATAAAATACCCATTTTAACACCGCTGGCCGCAAAGGCAAAGACAAAACAAAACAAAAAAAACCCATCCCTTTCGAGAGATCCCTGCGTCGCACACATAAACATGGCCAGCTAAATGTGTCTGCCCGGGGGTTTGAAAAGCAAATGAGGATAAAACAAGGACCGAAACGTGTACTCCGGCACATATGGAACAGATAAGACTTTATATTTGAAGTTTGCCAAGCAGGAGCAACGCAATTTCGCCACGCTTACCCATCCGCGGAAAACGCGATGGAAAAATGGGGCGAAAAAAGTCAAATACGTTCGTCTTTTCTTGTTCTTTTGACTTATCCGCACAGCTTTGCAGTGCGTGTTTTCTTTTTCTTCGCTAAATCTACCCTGCTTTGGTAGGAAAATTTGCCATGGTAGCATGGTACCGTGGCCTTTCCGTTGGCGCTGTTTGCCGGGGAGCAAATTTTTATCAACTTAAACACCGAGCTTAACTTCTCCGCTTCTCGTCGCGTAACGAGTCTGGTCTGGCCTGCCCGGAGGGTTATCATTTTTGTGTGCGAATGCTGCTGCTGCTGTTTACTTTTCCACTTTTCTTGTAAATTAGCTTTGAAGTTGGGTTATTTTTGGGATTTTTGGGGAAAAAAACACGACTTGCCGGAATGTGTAAGGGGTTTTCTCGAGCGAGCGCGCGAATTTCTTAAGAGAGAGAGTTTCATGTTTGGAAAGCATCATACGTGCGGGATCGTTTTTCTTTGCTTCGTCATGTAAAAGTATGTTTTATGATATGTTTTTCTTACATCGTGTTTGTATTGCACAATCTTAAGCAATTTATTTTTAGTTTTACAAGATATTTATCCATTTTATTGCACTTTAAGCAACTTTATATTATGCTCTTCTCAATTTTTAATAAATCTTTCACACCCCAAACCAATAACTTTGCAAAGAAAAATGCAAAACTTTAACACTCGCACCGGAGCACTCTTTAACACCAAACCCAACGTGTGCCAGAACCGCCTTGCCAGTGCCGAAACGTTACGGAAACACGGTACGAAATTCATCTTCGCCACACTTTACGCTGCGTTGCACATCAAAAGATTGACTGCCTCGGTACACGCACCGCACAGACTTCGCACATACGCACCAGTGCAGGCAACCGCTCACGGATTGCCGGATTGCTTCAAAGCGTTTGTGCGGAAACTCTTTACACAATTCTGTTTGCTTCGCCAGCGCCAGCAATTAAAAATGTATGTCCTGTCCCGGTCGGAGGTCGGAGCACCAGTTTTCCAAGCGGGTTCAAACGCAACCGAACCGTCTTGCCTTGCATGATTGATGTGTGAAAGTTTGCGCTAACCACCGTGGTGGCTGGTGCACGCTTGATAAAGATGTAACAATGACACGGAACCGGAACCGGATTACCCTACACGGTTTGTAATGGGAGCTTCCGGTGAGGGGGGAGGGGAAGGTGAGGAAGGTGGGTGGTATTTTGTCTTTCGCTTTTCGGCCCAACCTGGCACGCACTTTTATTTCATCTGTATTTCATCGTGTCCTTGCGCAAAACGGTCCGGACGAACGGACTGAATGGTTACCGATAAATTACTTTCATTATCGGGGTTTCTTTCTTAACACTTTGGTGTTATTTTTTTTTGTTTGCTACGTTCACCTAATGAACCTGTTGGATGAGAATATTCCTTTGCAGTGTAAAGACACGGGAGGGGAGAAAATGGTGCGAGAGATCCAAGAATTATGACTGCCGTCTGCGTCTTTCATCAGCCAGTTTTTTTTAGCCCGGTGCCGGGATTGTTTTGCCCACCCCCCCTGGGGGGAAATTGAGAATTTGTGAGCATTTCCGTGAGCTCCGGAAAACGCAAGCAATGGGTGGATGGGTGCGTGTATTTATGTACAGGAGGAGTTCCATTTTTTTGGGGCCCTGTTTTTCCTGTTTTTCATTCCCGCTAGACATCCGATTTCTTGCATGTTCTGTCAACCGGTAATCTGATGATGTATGATATTTCCGTTTTCCGTGCCACTTTTTATACGGCCGGTTGTTTAGGCAACCGTTTTGGCACCATTTGTTTGACGGGGAGAACCGAAAACCCCCTTAGGCAAGAGCAGACAAAGCTTGAACGCATGTTAAATGTGCGTGTTGTGGCAGTTGTGTGCTTTTGGTTTGGTACACATTTCAATATGCGATTTCTGTTCTCGCGTAGGACGGTTTTGTTGAAGTTAAATCTATGAATACGCATACAAGACGCACGCACGCATAGTTTGCGGTACCGAAATGCCGCACAGTCGGGAATGGGCACAAAAAAACCGTAACCGTGTTTGGTGGTTTGATATCATAAAACGTCGTTTAGCGCAAAAATAAAACCCAATCCATAATTTCGATCACCAGCACCTGTGTGATTTGGGTAGGAATTTGACGGTTTTTTTGTTGCTGTAGCACTTGATTCTAATTCTCTTTCGTGTGACGTCGGAAAAATGAGCTTGAGAAACGCTTTGAGTGAGTGACACTGATAAATAAACGCACGAAAATGGTGAGTCGAACTTAAGCCGAATGGATCATTATTTATTGTAAGGCTGTGTTCATTCAAGGAGATATTTTTACCTGATTTTCATGGGAAAAACATAATTTTGTTTGAAAAATAAAAACAGAGATATTAATAGTTTTATTGAGATACGCATGCTGTTTCGTTTGAAATAGTGATATAAAACCATCGACTTGCATACCCATTTGAAGCGCCTTGTAATTTCGCCTAGAAGGTATGCAATGTGCATAGCATTGCTCTTGTTGCGCCATTTTACCTTACGCATTTCTCAATCGGCGAAATGCTTGCCGCGTAGCCTTTTTTCTTACCGCACTTACACAGTATTCGTGCAAATTTCAATTAAATCTATCATAAAATAATACCGCCAAAGCTGTAAACATGCAAATATACGCATCGTGATGAAGTTCCTGTTACCTTGTGGCAAAATGGGAAATATCATCGCAGCATCGTTCGAATTGCTCATTTCCTGCGCCCAGCTATCTGATGCTTCCTGGGAAAGATTTTTCCTCACCCTTCCACGTTACCCTCTCCATTCTTCCCCCCCAATCTCAATTACAATCTGCCACCGACAATCTGCCATCTTCGCACAGGGGGTGGGGAAAACAGACAAAAAAAAAAGAAAGAAGACGCACCGAGACAAATAAGGCGGCCACAAAGGCCGCGCAAACAACAAAACAACCCCGAGCGCGCATTTAAGACGGCGAACGGCGCGAGCAAAAGGTGATAAATTGAATATCCTTCCACAATTTGCACTCGTATTATGCTGAAGCGTTCGGGCGTAAAAGTGGCAGCTGGCGAGCCCGAGGGAGTGGGGCGGCCCGGCCCATCACTGTCACCATCGCTCCCTGCTCATCGGATTCACTTCCGGCCACCCTCCCCCCTTTTTCCCCCTCCTCGCACTCCCCAGGAACACGATGGCCACCTTCATTCATCATTTTAGCTCGCCAGCTCGCCACCGGCACCGGGCGACGGTGCACCCTCGTCACCGGTTTTCAACATTTTACACAAGACTCAAAACTCAATTAAATTAATTGTTTCCACTGTGCGAAAAAGGGAATATGCCACCGGCAATTTAATTTGCTTCTAAATGAATTTTCGTGCCAATGCGCACGTCGCCCACCGTTCGTGGGGGCTCCGGTTTTGCAAAAAGGCATCGGAGATCGGTCGGAGCGTTTATACGTGTGTGTGTGTGTCGGGTACGCTGGGCATCTCTTGAGTGACAGATACGAAGCGATCACAAAACACGAAGCACTGTTTGTTGTCACACACACAGACATAAATGGCCATATATACGGGTGCGACCACAAGTACATTAGACATGAAGGGCCGCTCGAGAAGGCATTCCGGTTTGTAGATTGTCCTTTTTTGCCCCCCATTGTCTATGTCGTTCCGCAGCGAACACATGCTTGCTGCCCACTCTCACTACCCTTTTTCCCCCCATACAACCCCCTCCCCCCTGCTCCAACCCAACCCTTCCCAAAACAAGGTAACGAAGGAAACGAATGGTCAGCTTCTGCGGTTCCCATCCAAACGTGTTTCACGTCAACATTATCCGTCAAATGTGTGTGAGCTTGGGAAGGTTTTCCCTTAGTTTTGCACCACCCAGGACTTTCGGGTTTTCGGGTGTATTCTTAATTAGATTTTGATTGATTACCGCAAGTCCATTTAAAAGTGCTTCCTCTAGGGTTTTTTTTTCTTTTCATCACTTCATCGTTCCCAACAAACTCGTTAGACGCGAACCGGTGTCGTCGTCGAACCGGCATCGGAGGGGAGATTTGAAAATTAAGTTTACTCGAGAAAAACGACTCGTTTGTCGTGTGTTGATGAAAACAGCCACTTCCAAGAATGCTCTGTAGTGCGAACCATTCATTTCCGTTCGTCTAAATGATTCGATCGCATGCGAGATGAGCGGGCGCACGATCGATCGATTATCGTTCGAGGTGCTTTTTTTGTAAGGATAAAGATGCTGTTTTAAACTATACTTCGCCTTTGTTTCTCCCAGTTTTGTTCGACTACAGTTAAAGGATGCAAACATTTATTGCCTCCGGGTGCGAGTTCCTTTATTGGGTTGGGTACTTTTCGTATCTCACTTTCTTTGTTATCACATTTACCCAACTAGCTCACAAACTTTAATCGTTTGTTTCAATTTAACTCTTTACGCTCTCGTAAACTCACCGTTTTTGTTTTTTTGTTGGTTTCTTTCACGTCTCCCTCGGAACCATAATTTCCCAACCCAATTTCCGGCACACGAAACTATTCTTCAAAGCGTGGTGCGCTTAAATGTTCTCTGTTTTCAATTATCAACCATGTAAGAGCCATATTTTTCTCACGATCTGAACCATCATTTGCAGCAGTGAAGGGGAGCAAAATTTGCAAAACGCATCCCAAAAAAAAAAGGCAAACCACCTAAGGAAAAAACCCTCCCCCCCCCCCCCCCCACCGCAATGTTGTGCATAAAAAAAATTATGATCCGCTACATTAACACCGACCGGTGGGGACGTTGTGCGATAAAGTTTTCCAGTTTCCTAATCGGAGATCATTTTCCCCGCTTGCCAAGCGTTTCGGGGATGGGTGAAATGATTTTGAAAGAAAATGGTTTTGTTTTTTTTTTGTTTTTGGTTGTTGCAAAGTGGGAGTGAGAAGGGAACGAAAATATCAACCCCAAGGTGGTGGGCCAAGTGGTGTGCATAACTTTTACCACTGAGACAAAACCAACGCCTGGCAAGAGTCTCCTAGCCCAGCTCCGCATCATTCATTCATACATTATTTTTTCTCTCCCTCTTTCTGTGCCTCTCTGTGTGTGTGTGTGTGTGTGTGTGTGTGTGTGTGTGTGTGTGTTTGTTTCCTATCTAACAAAACTTTAACCTAAGCCATGCTAACCGGGGGTTGGGAAAAACTACCACCCCCCCCCCCCCCTACCCCCTATAAAAAGGGTAGGTTAAAGTAGCGAACGAATGGAAAGGCACATAGGAAAACCACTGGAAATTTGAAATTATGCTTCCGGAAACGATTTTTACTGCTTGCCTGGTTTCAGGGGAGTTTTTTTTTTATTCTTCTGTAGCATGTTTTCGTGTCCCCGTGTGCTAAAAGTGGCTAAAGTGTCGCAAAAGTTTTTATTCATCGTTTATTTCTCGCTTTTAGTATCGTGTCGATGAGGGTTCGTCGTCATCGTTCAACATTCACTTTTTTTTTCTTCTTTTTCTCTCTTTCTCTCTCTCTCTCTCTCTCTCTCTCTGTCTCTCGTCTAGAGGATGATTTTTACTACTTGTCCTTCGCATTATCGATGCTGGCGAGAGTGGCTGTTGTGGCTGCTGTGCATGGGTGCAGTTTTCCACTGAAGGAAACAATTTTTGTGTTGGTGCTTCCTCTTCATTTATTGCGTTTTGTTTCACCATGACGCAAGCCAGCCTTTTTGTGGCAGCGCATATTTATGTAGTATGACACACACGCAAGGCAAACTCGTAGAAAAAAAAAAAACAGATACAAGCGAACGAATGGGCTAAAGTAAATTCGGATAGCAAATTATAGTGCTGCAGTAGCCCCCTCCGACTAGCAATAATGGATAATTTAGAACTATTTAAATAGAATTTCCTCTTTTCTGACAGTTGCTTTTACGCTTGAATGGAAAAGCTTGCACGTTTGCGCTGAATCGGTTCCGGTTTGACAAACAGCAGATCCGTCCGTACCGACGTTTCGGTGAGCTTTCGGATGCATCGGCCAAGCAATCCGAACCGAACGGTACACTTTATTTGCATTCCTTTTATTGCAAGGGCAAGGAATTTGGCACAATTTTTCGGTCGAAGAAAGTGCACAGCATTGAAGCCAAGCTCACTCACACAGAGAGAGAGAGAGAGAGAGAGAGAGAGAGAGAGAGAGAGAGAGAGAGAGAGAGAGAGAGAGAGAGAGAGAGCGGTGCACGATCGTTTGCGCGAAATAATTCCAGCAAAAACAGCATTTCGAAAGGGCGAGCAGAAGCGAGTTTGCAGATTTTGCTTTCCCATTACGCGCATTGTTTCCTTATTCGGAATTAAGCAACCATAAAAAAAAACTGCTCCACAATATTAGCTTTTTTTTATTCGTCCTGCCGATGTGCAGCTAAAAATGATCCTTACCGGCGTTTTTTTTTTCTCTCTCTTTTTTCCTGTATGTCCTAGCCCTTTTTTTTATTATTCGTCTGTTTTTTCATTTACCTTTCATTTCAAAGAGAAAGGTACGGATGGTGGGTACTTCATTTTTTCCCTTTTTACTCTCTCTCTCTCTCTCTCTTTCACACACACACTCCCTCCACTTGCGTTTTGTTTCTGGGCCGTCTTGCCGAACAGGTCTTGCGTGCCGAACCGTGGCCGAGATATGAACCAACGGCGCAACAAAGAATGAAAATTAATTGGATTTTTGTATTGAAATGCTCTTCCCGAACTTCAATTAAACTTTTTTAATAATTTTTCAAGAGTACCGAGACCGACATGCACCCGGACCTTTCGTCGAGCCCGCAAA
>STHB01002250.1:0-14796 GCA_018908115.1 Anopheles rivulorum | reverse complement strand
TTTCGAAGAAAACACGAAAAACACACAAATGGCGATACGCGCTGTGGGACCGACATTGATTCCGGACATTCCGGGCGCGGCCGGCCGGTTTCGATACTTCAGCACCGTCGGGTAGTCGTCGTAATCGGACGCTTTTGCGCTGTCTCATGGTCTGCCTGCCGGAGACCATTTATCAATCCACCCAACACCACCACCACCATCGTGCCACATCGATACAAAGCAGCAGCCGCAACAACAAAAAGAAAAAGGCTCTCCTGCCGATGTGTTCCGGGTGTTCCGTCATCGACCGGGTTTTATTGCCATTGCTAAAAGGCGAGAGCATATTTTCTATAAAAAGCATAACAAACCTGAACCACTTGCCGGTGGGCTGACCCGGTTCTCTGTCACTGTCACCCGCTTTCGGCGGATACGAAAGCTTCGCAAAGCTTTGCACACTGGGTGGTGGTTTGCTTCTGTTTATTTTGCTTTGTTTCTGTTTTGTTTTTGCTGGCGTGCCAGGGTGCCGGTCAGCTTCTCCGCTGGTGCTGCTGACCATGAGCAACAGCTTGCCTCAGCCGGGCGTGCTGTAAAGCAATCAAGCGCAAATCATAGGCTTGATCGTTATTAGTGGACCGACACAAAGGAAAAAAAACCCGAAGGATACTGAAGAATCCTAGAACGGAGGGAAGGGAAGGTAGTGGGGGAGAGTGGGATGAAAAGAGGGGGTGGGGGGATAGAAAACAAAAAGAAAAACAAAGCGATATAATAACGAGTGAAAACTGCGAGCTTCCATCGGCAACTGTTGCCCGGCGGATGAGAATATGGAGCCAGTTAACCCTTCGGATCAGAAGCTGCCGGATATCAACATAAAAGCATCCATTGTTTTTTTTTTCAAGAAGGAAGCACTAATGCGTTGGCTGTTGTTGGGTTGTGGGCAATGTTTGACTCATGCAAAACTGCAAACAATGACTATAATCTTGTGATACTGTAACATATTCTGGGACGATAATTTGCTCTATTTTATATTGAAGATGTTCAAGATAAAGAGATATTATGGGATTTTCCTTAATGAATCTTTTGAAAAGAGTCATTCAAATGAACCTTGAATGATGCGGTAATCGAAAATGAAGACTCTTTAATATCTGAAGTTTCTTCTTTAGAGACTCACGAATCTTCATGCATGAAGTCATATTCTAACAACGAGTTCTTCGAATCATGAGACGACTCCGCAAAGATTCACAAATCGCAAAAGTCTCTTGAATATCCAAAGAGTCTATTTAGAGACCTACGAATCTTCATGCATGAAGAATGATTCTAATAATACTTGAACGGCGAGATCTTTCAATGTTGAGTCTATTCTCAAAAGAGTCATGTATCTCTGAAGAATCTTGCATATTTCAAAGCTCACCTTCGGAGATTCAGACAACTCATAAATCAATCATCAAATTAATGAATCGGAATCGGATTCACCCAAGGCTATGCGAGAATTCATTACATCAGAAATCTTTAATCAACTATGTTTATATCCCATGTTAGAGCAATTAATGTTCCGAGAACTAAGAACTATACCAAGAAACGCTTTCTATGTTACATTATGCTTTAAAGCAACAGTTTATAAAAACAATATATAATAAATTTAACCTGTACTATCAAACAACATATTGAAACAATGTTTATGGCTGTTGTAAAATGATATAACATTGCTTCACCATACTAAACTTACATTTATAGCTCTTTTGTCAACATTTAGGAAGCTTCCAGCCAAAGTTGGAAGGGTTTGAATATGTTCCCTCCACCGTTTGGAATGTGTGTCCCCAAGAACACGAGCGCCGAAAAGGGGTTGAATGTGAATGTGGCCTTTCCGACCAGCAAAGGGTTGATTTTAACGAAGTTTTAATAGAACGTGCGGCACCACGGCGACCGTGCCACCGTCACATAATAATGCTGATAAACGTCACGCAGCCTTACGCCACGCAACGGACAAAGCACTCAGGACCCAGATGCTACCCAAGGCGGGTGGGAGGGGGTTGGGGGGAAATGCCGGAGACCGGAGACCGGTGGAATTGGGAATGGAAATAAAACCTGAACATGTAATTGCTTCGAAATTGCGTGATAAGCCATCGGGGAGAACCCAATATCGCGCTTCAGACATGCGTGCGTTCCGTGCGCGTGAGCGTCGATGGGGATGTTGAGGAGCCAGAAGGAAGATGGGGAAGTTGGGAAGGGCAGAAGGGACCGAAAGGACGCACGTCCGACGGGCTAGCATTAATGGATGATGACGTTCGCTCGACTGCTGGCTAAACAGTTGAAAACCTGACGCTTAACGAATGAAGGACGCACCACAGCCAACCACAAAACTCAAACTCGCCTTACCGAACCGGTGTGTGTGTGTGTGTGTGGGGGGGGATGGAAATTGGAACAGCACTGTTGGGGGAACAAACAGGCGACCGTTCCGGCGCGAGTTTATCGATCCTCGGGGCTGACTAGCTGACGAGCAAAAAGCGTGAGTAAGCTGTCAAACCCGACCGAGTCGAAGCCACGTCCAATGACATCATCATCATCCAGCGCCCGTGCCCCGTGGCAAAGTTCATTTTATTTCGACTAATTTTCGACAGACACTCGCCAATCGACGTTCGATTGAGTGAAGTGTAAATAGTGTAACCGGCGGCGCAAAACAACAAAAACTGGCAACAAAGCGCGTGAACGAAGTAACGTAACTATCGTCCAAACGGCAAATCTGCCGGGCGAGAACGGTACCACCAGCGACACTTACAGCCGCGGGTTACTTTCGCCACTTTTCCCAACGAGCTATTATTAGTTCGAGCTCACTTTCTTCGCCTCCAACTCCGGTAGGCGATGAGGAGGGAAATGGTACAATGATACAGACGAGAGAAAGAGAGACAAAGAGAGAGAAAGAGAGGGAGAGAGAGAGAGAAGGAAGAGAAAAAAATAATATCATTCCCAGTTTCCTCACACAATAACCAGCTCGCAGATGACCATTGTCGCTTTCATTATCCAATTTCGCGCTTCGCCGAACATTACTTGCCGCTATCGCCCGCCCGGAGATGGTACATTTTCATAAAATTAACCGTCCGCGAGTCCTTTCGGTAGAAACGTTCAAGGAGGAAGGGGGGGGGGGAATGAGGTTCCCTTCATCAAAACCCTCCCTTTCCCTCTTCGCCCGCCCTATCCAGTAGTTAACCAATTATCTTGGCAAAGGAACGCCCTCATGGAAACGACACTAGCAGCCCAGGCCACACTCACGGTTCTGACTCACTGTCGATGCTGATGGTGTCTTCTTCTTCTTCTTCTTCTTCTTGTGTCTGTGTGTGAATATTTTTGTACTCTTCTTCCTCCTTCTCTTCTTCTTCTTCTTCTTGTTATCATGACCACCCACACAGCTGCGCTTGAGATGGCGTCGTTTCGAACAACCGGTAAACAGCCATCGAACAGGGGTTCACTGGTTCTTCACTGCCCGATAGCAAATTTCGACAGCAACCCTTCGGCGTAAGGAGTAATTCACCGTAAATCCACGACTAACATGCACGGTGGGCACGGTGGGAACTCCCGAAAGCACAAAACAACATAAAATAATATCGCGCAAAAAGTGGATTGAAATAAAATGGCAACCCACGCCCTGGCCACCTCATCGAAATTTTTCATCACCCGGGTTGGGCTCCCCCCCCCCCCATCAACAATCGAGGTAGCGAAAATAATAGTCACTTTTCACCGGGCACAGCCCCAGGTGCCCTTTTGGTCACGGAACGAAGGTTGATGCGTGAAGGAGCGCTGGAGCTGAACAAAAAAAAGCTTAACGCGGTTAGAGCACGGCGTTGATCGTTTCGTTGATAGGAAAAATAGAAAATGGCGGCCACGTTTTGCTACTAATACACGCGTTTGCGTTCGGCTGGTGATTATTTATTCATGGCTAGGAAAAAGCGCGGCGATGGAAAAACCATTCCCCTCCCTCCCCTTTCCCACCACCGGTGCAACGCCAAACGGAAGAAACATTTGGCCGTGTTTTTGGGTGGATGTATAATCCTCCCGAGCTGTCGACCTCTGAAATGCCCGAGAAGACGTGGCAACGAACGAATGGAACCGGCAGGAATGCTTTAAATGCGACAAAACAAAACATAATATACACTCTGTTTGTGTGTGTGTGTGTCGGGGTGACAAGGTGCAGAGAACAATGGACGCAGTGTAGGGGGAGGGGGGCGAATACATTATTAACGGTAGATTTGGTTTAGGTTTAGGTTTAACAATAAAAAACGGAAAAAGAAGAAGAAAGAAAAAGAAGAAAGAAAAAGAAGAAAGAAAAACAAGAAGAAGAAAACCACCACCAACAACAGCAATAAGAACAACAACGGGAGGCAAAATGTCACCCGACCGGAACAAACGTTTGTAATTCACGCGCAACGGTGGTTGTGGCACTACCAAATGGACTGAAAGTCAAATTTGCTCGCCAATCGGTTTGGTCTGGCAGTTGCAGACGGTTGCAGGCGTTCCGGGGTTGGGGTTTTCGGTTTATATTTAGTTTGCACGACGCAAACACATCAAAATCCATGTCCTGCGGTGGATTATGAATCGAACCCGATCCCCAAACCAACGAAGAGAAGAGGGTGTGGAGGGTTAAAAAGGGGGGTGGAATGGGAAAGAGACGCCACAAAGGGCAACGGGCTTGAAAATAGGATTAAATTTCATTTCATGCGCCAAATAACGTGGGAGCATGGATTTTCATCAACTCACCGATGGGAGGGAAGGGAGAGGACAGAACAGGACAGGACAGTGCTGACGCATTGGTTATTGCTTTGGGTGAGCCTTCGAAACGCGCCACAATCGGCGCACAAAAAGTGAAAAACAAATGCCGCCAAAAACAACAACAGCAAACAAAATTGAGAAAGGAAAAAAACCAAAACAAACTAAGGATGAGGAGCAAGAAGAAGAGGAAGAAGAAGAAGAAGAAGAAGAAGAAGAAGAAGAAGAAGAAGAAGAAGAAGAAGAAGAAGAAGAGGAATGGATGGAAAAAAGTTTTCACGCAGCTGGATCAATATTACCGTCAAGATTATTTCAATTATATCGAGCGAGTTCTTTGGTACCGGTGGTGCCGCACGGAAAGAGGGGAGGGAGGCGGATTGGGGGAAGGAGTAGCGAGTGAGAGGAAAGGCAAGTTGTGAAATGTTGCTGTTTAAAGACACTTTCTTACATAATCACCGGTGCTTGAGAAGTTGTGGAAAAGCAAAGATTCAGCACACACAGGACGAAAACTTTCACCCTACAAAGGCATGCCCTCGCTTTATCTGTCCACGATCGCAAAGGCCACCGGAATAGGGAGAGAGGAGGGAGGCTGGGGAGAGGGGATGGAAGGGAAGGACAATAATGTCCCCTTCCTTCCACGCCGCAACCCTACCGCCCCAACTGTTGGGGCACTTCACAGTCATCCACAATGCCCGTTGTGGCCGTCGATTGAATCATCAGTTCGGTTCGTTCTTCATGCTTGTGTCTGTGTGTGTGTGGTGGGAGAGGTGGGAGTGGTACACCCAACTGAGTTCTTATCGCTTTTTTCCAATTTCTTCTCCTTTTTTTTTGGGTTGTGCTTCAAACACCAAAAAAACCGTGTTGTTTGCGGAAGCTTTTCATTACTGGCAGATTTTCCACCACCGTGTCCGGATGATGATGATGCTGTTGTGTTGTGTGACACCGAAAGCAACTTCAGTGACTTCAGCTATTCGAATTGCGTTGGCGCTTTGACCATGTGGCCCATTATTCCGTTTAGTTTCGGTCGGTGATCTTGGTACGTTGCACCAGCGTTGGGGACCCAGCGTTTGGACCCCCATCCGGACACATCGGAGTAAGACATCCCCAAAAATGGGAAGATTTCTTGTCCCTTTTTGAAGATGACACAGGGTGCCCAACGCCAGTTTTCGCTTCCGTTTAAAGTGCCTAAAAGGACGAAAAACAAACTCCCAATGGTTTACCTCCCAGTCAGTCTGTGGTGTCTGTGGGGAGAGTGATAAGCACGGTAGCAGGAACTCCCGCAGGAACTCCCGCAGGAACTGACAGGAGAACGGATCTAGGGACGTCAGGTGTAGACATCAGCATTATTAGTATGCCAGCAAAACCTCTCAACGGGTCACAAAAGCAAATGGCTGTGGCGTACAAGATCGGCGAACCAAAATGTCCCCCATCTCATTCTCTCTCTCTCTCTCTCTCTCTCTCTCTCTCTCTCTCTCTCTGTGCGTTTGAAAGTGTATTTGGCGTGTTTCCGTCAGTTATGATGAAATTTTGCTCCGGTGGTACTGAATGCTTCCGGCTGAAGAAGCACAAATAAGAGAAAGAGAGAGAGAAAGAGAGGACACGAAAAGGAAAAACCATCCTCCCGAACGGAAACCGTCTTCTGCACGCACACACTACTCACGGTCGCGTTACCTTCTATGAAGATGGACAAGCTGTCTTTTCCACTTATATGAATCATCCCCCCTTTCCTTGGATCACCCCCCCCCCCCCCCTTTTCCCCTTCCACACGGAACGGATGGCATGATTTGTTATTTTCCTTCTTTTTTTCGCCATTTTTTTTATACGCCCGTTTACTCGCTCGCTCGCTCGCACGGCCAGCAGTCCACTAGGGAACGGAAATGGAACAGAGCGGTGAAATGATATATTTTTAATTTCTAATCCTCTTACAATTTCGGATCCCATGTCAAAGGTGGCAGTCGGGACTTATCCGACCATTTTGCTTTCTCTCCCTATCTGTGCTTGTCCAATTCGCAAGGATCTCCTTGGCAGTCAGGCCCATAAGCTGGCAACGTGGGTTGGAAACTTTATCTTTATCGTGCTTCGCTTCGTGATGTATTGGGCCGCCTGTTTTTTTCTTTCTTTCTTTCCTTTCGGGGATTGGTACTCCCCACAAATCGTTTGGCGGGAGTCAATTGCTTCCCCGTACGTACGATGACGACACACACACACACACAAACACACACCGTTGGGTTAAACGAAGCACGGCAACGCCAATCGTTTCACCAACAAAGCACAGAAATTTGCTTCGATTTCAATCGGAGGGGCTTTTTCTTCCTCTTGCTTTAAATGTGGTCACAAAAAAGCTCTCTCCCCTCCCACACACATATACAAAAACGTGCGCCAATCGGTTGAATCACGCTGCAAAAGAATCAGAACACAAATCTTCTTTCCACCATGAGAGCATGGAAAGCTCACCGGATCAGCTCCATTCTCCGCATCGGGCACCGTTTCCTGGCCTTGTTTGACTTTGCCCGTCTCTCCCAAACCCCCCCCCCCCCCCGACGATCCCCAGGGGGTGGGTCACCAAATCGACACACGGAGTAAAAGCATCGTCTCATCGTCGTCATCATCATCGCCTTCATCTTCGCGCGAGCCCGTGCTGCCGTAACGGGGTGCCGTATAAAGGTGCTGATTTATTGGACTGTAGGGAAAAAATAAAATACAGCTACGGCCTCGACCCCACCCCGACAGCGTGGAAACGATCCATCCATCGAGGATGGTGATCCGAACGGTTCCGGCAGATTGGTGCCATTTTGTATGTGTTTGTGTGTGTTTCGCACATGATTTTCCCGCTCCGAGGCACCGAGCCGATGCACGTGGCCGATGACGGAAGAAGGAAATCAAAGACCCAACCACTGCTTCATGAAAAACAGCTTCCAGGCTAATAACCATAACAAAAAAGCCACACATTCACCTTCGATCATCGATTTCGCAAAACTCAATTTGAAATACGTTTGTCACAGTCTCTCTTTCTCTCTCTCTGTGTTTGTAAGGCGTTCCAGTGGCATTGATTAGTGGTTGTTTTAGTTCACTTACGCCCAAACCGGCTTGGGAAAAACAACCCCTACGGGGAAAGCAGCTCGCTACAAATCTAATCAAAGGTGGCAGTGATTTCTCCTACGCACGTACGTACGCACTCGATCGCACGGATGACATGTTTTGCTCTCTGTGCGTGTGCTTGTGTGTTGATGATTTTAATGCTGCTAATGTGACCCAAAAGCACGGCACACGCTCACTGACCCGCCCGATAAAAGGAGACACTTCTGTGTCAGTGCGTGCGTCGATCCGGACGGGTTTTTACCTTTTCTGTGGGTGAAATCGAAGGGAGGAGATGAGACGGAAAGAGGTGAAGGGTTGGGGTGAGTGAAGGAGGTGGTAAACGTTCAACTTCCTGGAAGCATCCCGATGGATACACATCCAACATCCGACATCCGATCCGCACTCGCTTCCGGGGCGGACGGGTGCACGCGGTTTTAGGGGGGAATGGTGAAAAAGGTAGGCAAAAAGAGGAAAGAGAGAAAAAAAGTAACAGACTACGACAACTGTCACTGTCACCGCCGAACCGGTTTGGTACCCGGTTGCGCGACACCGGATGAGAAGGATGTGTTTCTGAAGGTTGAAGGTCTTGAAGGCCTGCCCTGGGCCTGGCTACCATGGTTGCTATAAAACAGGGGGAAGGGAGTAGCCGGAAGGGTTAGGCGGCATGGGGGGGGGGGGTCGGGTTCGCGGGTTGGTTGCGTGGGTCGCGTTACCGTGGGTACGGCGAAGGAGGGGCAGGACATGGCACTAGGTTCGTCCGTGTTTATAATGTCATTTTCCAAACGAGACCCGAGTTAACCAACAGCATCCGTTGCCCGCGTCGGAGTGTGTGGCCGGGCAAAGGGTAGTCCCTTAGGTTTCTTTTTTCTCGTTCCGTTCGACCGTGAAAGCGTGTGAGAATGCCACTGGCAACTCTATGGAAACCACTCCACCTTTCCTCCACCCCTCCCCCCCCCCCCTCTTCCCTCCTTTCCACCTTCTTCGCCTGCTGGTGCTTCACAGCTGCACGTGCGCGACTAATATATTCCGGTTCGGTTGGCGCGGGCCTAAGTAACACACAGAGGAAAGAGAAAAAAAACAGCATAACAACGATAGTACAAACAAAAAAAGGAAAAAATATACCATACACACATAGATACAGATGCTAAACAGGGTGCCAGGGTGAGAAAATGGTAGCCAAAATGGAATCGAGCATGGTCACAAAATGGGGCGGGGGAAAAAAAGCAAAACTCTGTCCGTATGGGATGCATACGCACGCAAAACCACCCACACACACACACCGATGGTCGCGGACGTTTGTGTGAATCGTGTGTGGGGCCACACAGCAAGAAACACATCAAGAACCTGGCACAGCATCACCGGTGGATCGGCGGTGGTGGCACTTTGCTGCTTATAATTGGATTACCATTCGCCCTTGGCTATTTGTGGGCGGTGGTGCCTACCGCTTACACGCCACCCTAAACCCCATTACGACACCTTACCTTCAGCCATCCGAAAGTTGAAGTCCGTTTTGTGGAGGAACTTCACCCAAAAAAAAAACCCAAAATTTAACCTCAGCTCAAGCTGAAGAGAGAACGACGAATGAGAGCTTTTTTAAGCTGTTTCACGAACCGACGGATCGCAAATCGCAGTAGACTGTCAGCTAGGACAAATGGAAATGGAAGCACTTAGGACGAACGTTCGCGCGCGCTCGTATGTGTGTGTGTGTATGTGCATTAGCCGGAAAACCTGGCTACTCTGGTTTGATGATGATGATTTTAATGGTGCTAGGCAAAAGGGGACCAATTGAAAAGGGCTGAAGATGGAGGGAGGGAGGGAGGGGAGGGGAATGGGGATGAGGATGAAGAGGGAGAGGGTTCGCCCTTTTAAGATGAAGCGCGTTGCGTTACGTAGCGAGAGCGCAACGAGAGCAATCATTTATTCAATGAGTAAAGGATTTCCGTTTTCATTTGTATGATTACTTTCAAGTACGAGCAGCGTGCTTTCTACAATTACATTTTATGGCTTTATGTCGCTTAACGTCGGCACTTGTGGTATGATGACTACCGCAGCTCGACCACTAACCCACAAATACAGCAGCAAATGATTAAATTACCGTGCATAATGAATTGGGTGAGTAATCATTCATTATTGTGTGAATGTATCCTGGTCACGGCACCCAAAATTCCAATAGGAATGTTCTCGATTACGAATACGATCCACCGATAAACCGGTGGTTGGAACATTCCATACCGTACAACAGTGGTTCAACTATCTTATTGTCACATCAGCAGATCTGGAATTGACTCCGTACGTAAGACTGCCGAGCTGACAGTTAAGAATTAACCAAATCCGGTGACTTTCATACCAAAATTTGCTAGAATTTGTTACATTTAATATGTCTTTTTTCTTATTCTGTTTTCCTAAGCTAACATTTGCTGAAAACATTTTGACATGGTGGAAAATTTGAGCAAAAAATGAGCAACAAACAGTCTGTTCTCCCCCGGACTGTGTTGTGCACATTGCCTAACCGACAGGCGCATGTATAGAATAATCCTGTTGCTGTTGTGGCTCAGCTCTTCCAACGCAATCATAAAGCCTCCAGTACCCTGGGATTGTAGTGTGTTTTCCCACAGCCTTTTCCCCCACAAAACGCCTTGATTTATCTGCTGTCATGTCATGTTCCGTCACCATCCGGATGCGGGTGCTTCATGCGGTCCTGGTATACCGGTTCGGGCCACCGGTTTAATAGGTGCTGCAAACATCGAAATCGAAAATTAAAAATTTGTCAACTCACTCACCTTCTCCAGGCAAACTGAACGATTTCGATTGCTTTTTTTTCCTCCCAACAACATCAACGGAAGAAAAAACATTGAAAAAGACAGCAAACAACAACACATCACAGCGAGAGCACCAGCTGTTATCTGTTGCAACCATCATCATCATCATCATCATCATCATTTACGTTACATCCCCTTTTAACGCAAGCAAATCCAATTTGCTCCATCTCAAAAATATCGGATTGAAAAGTTTATCCAGCTGAGGGCATTCGAAGAAGAAGAAGAAGACGAAGAAGAAGAAGAAGAAGCTTTCCATTTTATTACTTTTCCGAGCGTTTCCCGTTTTCCATTTAGCCGAATGCCGGTTCCTAGTCACGGTGACAATTACAAGTCTGTCTCAAGTTCGAGCGCGCACGTGTGTGTGTTTAAGTGTGTGTGCGTGTGGGAACTCGTGCCCATTCCCACCCGAATTGGGAAGAAAAGCAACACATTCTTCCAACTTTTGTACACATGTTGTTGTTTATCTTAGCATATTATTCCGCTTTCGCATCCACACTTTATCCCTTTTGCGCTAACTTTTACACACACACACACACTTACACATGCGAGCGCTCGTCAATCGTCGAGGGAAAAGGGGCTCGTGGGAAAAAAACACACACAAATAAAACTCACGCCAAACCGACGCGAAGGAAATCTGATTCGGTGCGCCCTCGCGCCCTCATTATCGCTTCCCATTTCTGGCGTAATGGGTGGATGGGTGGCCCGTTGTTGGAAACCCCCTACCTCCCTTCGCTTCTTTCTCCCTCCTCCATCTCACCCTCCCAGTTCCAGACACACCTGCTTTTCCAATAAGAAATAACTCATTTTCATGCATTCGCACGCCAAGCGCGAACACGCGAAGAGCCGCGTGCCACCGGTTAGAAGTGGGTTCGACGGAACGTCCACCCTCCCAAGTGGGACTTGTTGAGGAAAAAGTTTGGTAGGACTTACCGACCATTAAATGACATCCGGCATCCGGCAAACGAAGCGTGTGTGAGAGACGGGTGGGGATTTTGGTAAAGGAAGGAGTTGGTTTCTTTCATTTCTGCTGCCTTTTGTTGCACGATTTTCCGACTGATGCGCCTTTCCGTGCCGTGTCCATTGTTTCGCCAACGGTTAGACAACGGTACAAAAACACTGCCGCGGCTGCCATGCGAATCGAAATGGTTCGCCTGTAAATACACTTTCGCTGGCAACCCTGTCAAGGTGAGTGAGTGTACGTAGAATCGCGTAGCGAAAAAGGAAAACATAGTAGGCGACGATACCACCAGCGGGAAAGCATATCAGTACGATACGCGCGATACCGGGCGCACAATGCACATGGCCTACTAGCTTTTCCTTGGGGGAGTTTTTATTTTCTCCTCCTCCCCCCTCCCCCTCCTCCCCACAAACAAAGGAGCACTTTTAAACTGTACGGCCAAACACGCTCGCGACCACTTTCGCGTGAAAACGGCAACATAATGGTAAAGGGGGTTGAACAACCAAACAACAACAACAACAAAAACTTCAAGCCGAGCCGAGCTCATTAGTCCTGTCACATTTTTCTTCCCTTCATGCTTCATGCTGCTGTTGTTGTTTACATGGTTCTTGCGGGAAAATTCTAACGCAACGCAAGGAAAATGGATCGAGGAAAATGCTTTTGTGTGTTATGCTTAACCCTTCGCTGCCGCCAGCGAATGGATGAAAATGTATTTGATGTTTTTGCTCTTTTTGTTGCGTACCGTGGAACTGATGCTTTTCCCTTTTGAAAAACATGCATCAGAACAAAGCATTGATATGGCGAAATATGGCGAGTTACGGTGTAATTGATGTGCATGGTTTGTCCACACAGCTGTTGCCTACAGAAACATAAACTAAAAACATTAAATTTGAAGTTCATTTGCAAAGAATAATTCAACGAGTATTACAGTATTAACAGGCAGCAATAGCAACAAAAGTTCGGAGCTTCTTTTGGCCTTTCAATGAAGCTTATTAGACCACTAATGGGACACTCTTAGTGGAAGTGACCTTTCCGAGTCCAACCGAGCTATTTCCCGTAAAGTTTGGTTTTGTTTCGTTTTGTTTGTGACATCTTTTCAATTTATAGCATAAAACTTCATACATTATTCAACCAGAACCATTGCATGATAGATAGCAAAGAAACAAAATGGGCAACAAAATATGACATTCCAATAAAATGTTTACTTCCCATCTCCAAACTCCTGGCAGGGGTTAAAGATCACTTGCAATCCAAAAAACTTTCACAAGAAATATATTCCTTTTTGTCACCATTCCCCTTCCTTCTCCCTCCTGCTTCTCCCCCTTTCCCATTCGCGAAAAGGAAAATAGGAAGACAAATTGGCACACACGGTAGCGGCCATGACGCGCGATGCCAAACTCCCGATGGAAATGAAAGTGACAGACGTGGCACACTAGCGTTTCCGTTTTCCGTTTGCATTCCGTGTGTGTGTGTGTGTTCTCCTGGGAGCTCGTAAAATTCTGTCATTTCCACAAACACACATACACACACACACACGTATATATCCTCGTTTTCTCGTCCATAAAATCGAACCTGTTGACGTTTGCGATGCACTTGGCCGGTTCGCCGGTGGGCACAGTGGACGACCGTTTCTCGGAAATGGAAATAATGCGAAAGGAAGTTTGCAATAGCAGTGCCAACCTCCCCGTTATAAATACCGCTGGTTCGCTGTGTTTTGTATTTGTTTACATGAAGGTGTGGAACGTCCAGTTTGATGATGGTGGTGGTGGTGGTGGTTTTTTTTATAGTTGCACTCGCGTCCACACATTCCACATTTATTGATGGTTTCCGGTACGTTTTTACGGCGAATGAAGTCATCGTCAGTCCCCCGCCGCGAATGGTGTTGCTTGTTAACTTTCGACTTCTTTAGGTCACTTTAGCAGAGCTTCACACTCCGTTGTGCTCCGTTTAAAAATGGCTACCTCAAAGAAGCAAGCAGAATGCACACACATTCGCTCTCTTTCTCTCTTGGTCGCTGGATACTTGATGCGATCGTTTCATTATCGCAGTGTTTCGTCTGACAACTGAAACGTCAAAAAAGGCGTGCTGACACTTTAGAATTTCGCGCGTGTGAAGAAAGACACTGCAATCGCTCAAGTAGCTTTCACCGCACACACACACACACACTGGCAGCATACGGACGATCTTGTGCACTCTCCATCGCGCCTCGACACCGGGAGCATGTTGGTTTTTTTTAGAGCGACTGGTGCAAAAGACGCCCCAAGGGATGGGCATACCCATCGTGTCGAGTTCCACCGTCGTGACCGTTTGTCAAGTAACGGGCGAGGAGTCGGGATGGGGTGGGTGGGTTGGGTTTTTTTTTTTGGGTCATGTTGAATTGCTGGAGCCGTACTAACTCTCAACTTGCGGTTGACTTGTACGGTTGACAGCTCACACACTGTGCCTGGCGAGCATGCATGCCACGGCGGAGTGCCTCGACACGACACGACACGGCCGTGGCTTTTGCGAGGACACCCGTTTACGAAGGGACCGGCCGGCCGGCGTGGCTCGGTCGGAAGTCGGGTTTTCGGGTGGTCTCTTTGCCTCTGCCAATGGCAATGAATTGGTTCGCTCGCGTACTCAACCAAACAAGGATTACTCGGATGAACGGGCACTGCAATGGCGTGTCCCCTTCCCCCCCCCCCCCCCACACACACACACACACACACACACACAAACACACATGGTTGCTTCAAAAGTGCAGCTAGAAGTGCCTTTTTTCCGTTTGTTGTTTTTTCCTCCCACTTTCTCTCTCTCCTTTCCCCATGTTTTTCTATGTTCCTCTGTTGGCCACGTTCTGTTTATTCATTGCCACTGGCAGTGACGCCCTTTGCTGGAAGAGCATGCACAGCGTGCGGCAAGTGCAGCGTGGATGGGAATCTTTTTTTCCACCCATTTTCCACAGCCTCTTAGCGTCAGAGTGTCAGAGTGTCGGTCGGTTCGGTTGGCTTGGCTGATCATGGACACCCTTCGGGGCGCACGTATGAAGCGTTGGATGGAATGGCAAACAAAAAATGCCTTGTAACCGCAGAAATCACAGCTGTAAAACGCGAGAAAGAGAGGGAGAGAGAGGGAGAGGGAGGGAGGGAGGGAGAGAGTGCTACAACCTTCAAACAAATCATACCTAACCCCAGCTCATTACTACAAGTGTCATCCTGCAAGTTATAG
>STHB01002242.1:0-17817 GCA_018908115.1 Anopheles rivulorum | reverse complement strand
GACGGTTGTTAGACATCGGGACCGACACGTTACATGCCATTTTGTTCCTGGTGTGCTACCATGTTATTCTGTGGGAAAAATCACGCAACTCGATGCTATTTCACTCGTATTTCTGTAAACCTTCCGAGACAGAGTGAGTGAGCCAAAAGCGGACTGCACTGGGTGAGTGCGAGAACAAACCCAAGTTTGGATAATTATACAGCAACAGCACCCATCACAATAGGCTTACAACACACATTCTAGGCCCCTCGTTGGTTTTGTGCGATGCTGTGTACCGGCTTGGCTGAGAGGATGTATACCGGCTTTAGGTTGGAATTTTGGGGTGCAGAAAAAGGGTTCGTTTTCATCCGAACGAGGATAAAATGCACACACAATTTTACCATGTCGAGCAGATGGTTTACCGCGTGGTTTGGCCAAATGTTACACACCACAGGCGTCCAAACCTTTTTGCCTGTTAGGCTGAAACACAGTTAGAATGTTTTGTGAGGTTTTAAATTCGATAGACGTTGAGCAGTAGTTATGAGCAGTATATATTTAATGCAAATGATTATTATTATATTCGCCAATCATTTTTTTATGTAAAGATTTTCTTTCTTTATGGTAATTTTTCTATTCCTAATTTTTGCCATCTTTCTGTCAAATTCCATATTTTTTGGTCTTTTGTAATCGAATTGTAACCATGCACTGTGTTTTTCTTTTATTTAAGAAATAAATCAGGGACTCTAAACGAGATTTGACGTTTATTCAATTTAGTAGCTTTCTTGTCTTATATCGATCTAGTCCCACCAGTTCATCGTTTACAAACAATTTTTGACTTCTTTAACCAAGACTGAAACATCTCTGTACTCCTTTAGAGCAACCATTTGTTGAGCTTTGTAAACAAAAATTATTAATTCTCGCAAATTATGGTAACTAGTTATGAAATTGGTTCACTTATAAGTATATCTGCCAAACCATCAAAATCAATGGCTAATTAATGTCAAAATTAACGACTTAGTTGCGCACCTAATAAAGGTTCCCTAATGAAGTAGCCCAGAAGAATCCTTAACATATTGGAGTGCTTTTTGCGTGCGTTTAATCTGTTTCGCTAAGGTACCTAATAACATAAACAAATTCATTCAAACTCTTTGCCCATATGGAACTTTCTCACACGGCGTTAATAATGTAAACATCAACAGTATGAAACCAAGCGGGCAAGAAACAGGTGAAAACAAAGTGATCACGTCACAGTATAGCAGATGGCTGGCGGCCGACGACAGCATCTATACTCCGCAGTAGTATGGCAGTTCACTGCACAGCTTATCGCAACCTACGCAAGTGTTTGGCGTGTCGCGAAACTTTTAATTGACCCACAGCTTTCAAGCAGTTTGAACATGAGAAACCGCGACTTCGAACTTGATCGTTTGTCAAAGACTCGATGCGGGCCTCGAACGTCGTGCATCGTAGAGGTGGCCTTCGAAGATTGTCCGTTGTTTGCGGTTCATAGTAGCACCTGTCTGTTAGTGCAGGCACGTCGGATGCCACGGTGTACCACGAAACTTGCTCCGGGAAGTTTGCTGTTTTCGACAACCGGCCGTGTTGGTCGCGCTCAACACACGCTTGGTCGAAGCTATTCCGCATCGCAACGGCGAAACACGTCACGTCACACGACGCCGGTGATACATCGACCAGATGGCGAACGCTACGCAAACGTGCATTTGGAAGTCGATTGCGTCGATTACATTAACACCGGCATTCGGACATTCGGTGACATCGGTGGTAGTGTTATCATAGTTGGTCGTCGCTGTCGATGTGTGACATCTCCTCGGTTGCTGCTGAAACGCTCGTGAACAGGCAAACGACACAACTTCTGTACGCACCGTCACAGCTTCCGATGTTTCCGGAAATGTACGGCACCGCTTCATTTGGCCAGAGTTTCGAGGGTTTTGGGCAAACAAATACCGCCGTTCGTCAATTCGTTTTTCGGATCCGATCCGATTGGACAATGGTGGTGCAATGTACGCGAAAATTGATGTTAACTGCCGGTTCACGTTTGAAGAAGCAGTCGGTGGTGCACATGTGGTGGTACTGTGTTTGGGCATTACGCAATGAATGTACCACATTCGCGAGAAAATAACGCAAACTCAAACCACCAACCAACTGTGTCAACGTGATTTAGCTGTTGGTTATTCCTTTGCGATTCAAATTGTGCGATGGTGTACGAGAGAGCAAAGATTGGCGCACATGGTACGTGCGGGAAAAATCTCACAATTAGTCATTTAAATTTAATCATCTCGTAACATCAAAGGTTAATTCCCTTCAGACTCGCTCACCGATCATTTCAACTGTCAGCACAAATATGAGTGCCATTCTTCGCTTCCTCTCGAGTGTACTCGGTTCGCAAGTGAGTGGCACAAAATGACTAATGAGATGAAAATAGGAAACCCCGAGTGCTCGGTGGTTTTTGTGTCCACGGTTCACGAAAGGAACCGATTTCCGTTTTAGCTGAGAATAGCATTTTCTTGTCTTGTAAGCGAACGTTTCACCCCGTTCAATATTTGCTGGTGGAAGCACATTTTCTTCCTGTCGTATCAACCGGATCAACCGGAAGTGTTTCTCTTCTTCCTGCATCGAGTGCATGGCACGGAACGAGAGCAAGTTTTACGGACCTTTTGATGCAACAATGGTGAAAAGGTATGGAAACTGGTTGGATGCAGAATGCATAACAAGGCCGGAAATAATCTTTTGCAGTTGGCATTGCTTCCGATTGTTTAACTAAAGGAACAGACAAAGTAATGCCTTATCATAAGCAAAAGAGAGAGAGAGAGCAAGTAGTGCTTTGCTTTTGTCAAAGTTTGATAAGCAAAAAAAAGGGCAAAACTGTTTGACATTTTAAGCACGCCCCGGGCTGGACAAAAAGGCAAATCAAACTCTACCAGAACGATGATAAATGTTGTCACATGCACGTGTGCCAACCTTTTTCAAGAGTTTTCACCCTCCGATGGTTGCCCTTCCGCGGGGGGGGGGGGATCCTCACAGCAGCAAAGCTGTCGTCGCAATCGCTTATCACACACGACACGAGCCACAAAAAAGGGCCGCCCATCCAGCCGGCGACGATGAACACCGGGAAGTAATAAACGGTTATCGCTAAATGTGTGATTACTTTCGCGCACAAATTGACTTGAATCGCTTCAAGAGCACTTGAAAGCTTGGTTCTAGAATTTGCCCCGCTGCGTGTGTGTGTGTGTGTGTGTGTGTGACGCTGGCAAGAAGAAAAATAAAAAAAACGAGTTGGTAAAATCAAACGCAAAAACTGCTTGAAAGGTAAAAGAAAACATGAAACAATGCGCGTTGCAGCAACGCCATCATGTACAACATGGCGGGGCAACACTCAAGTGCAATTTAGCCCCGGGAGTCTCCCATTCCACTGTACTGCGCGACGGGTCGAGCAGCCAAACAAACAAACAAATACATATGTTCTTTTGAGCTGCCACCTGTGTGTTTGTGTAAACACATTGGAACCGATCGGCATGTAAACAAAACGCAGTCATAAAAGTCGTACTCACTGGCGCGACATCACAGCGATATTTTCAACGCAACAAGCCGCTACGGTAGGGGTACGGTTTGGATGGGCGTGTGCCGCCCGCTTTAATGGGTGGTCGTATTTTTAACGATAATGGGGATGGAAAGGAAATCTTCAGCCATTCATTGCCCCCCAAAAAATACCGTGCCAAACAGATGATGGATGTTTCCTTCCTTCACACAACAATCATTTAGAATTGCAAATGTATGCGTTACCGCACGTGAAGATACACAATTTTGTAGGAAAATCTGTTCCATCTCTCTTGCCGACCGACCGACCGACCGTTCAATTTGATTCGTCTCGCCAAAAGTAACTGAGGCGTATCGCTGCGTGGATGGTGATTGATTTTTGAGCTGAGCCGGAAAGAAAAGTTCGGGAAAAGGAAAAGAAAAACTCATAGACGAATTTCACGAGCAATAAATAAAGGAAACAAAAACAGAAGCTTGTCGGTATTGGTTTCGATGAGCAAATTTAATTTAATGCTTGAAACATTGAATATCAGAGAAAAGTTTAGAGGGTTTTTTGAATACCAAACATTTTCACATGATCTCAACTTTGAAAAAGCAGTTAAATATAGCAAATCAAAATGTTGTTTCAAACTTGGCACATCCAGCTGAGCAAATTCCTCACACAAAACACAGCCTAATTGCGGTCATTTTCTGTTCCGCATATTGTAGTGAAACCATCCAACAGATTTATGGCACCAGCATCATCATGTGGATGAACTTTTTTACCCTCTTCTTGTGGTTTGGATTAAATTTCCAATTACACCAAACCGGGGCAGGAATTCGCCAACAGAACTAGCTGTTCCCGTGGGGATCAGCAATCCCGAATGTGCGCAATTAGTAGGTGCATGGAAATTAAATTCTCCCCTGTAAGAGGCTCACGCTGGCCCCCTTGGCCAGCCACTAGGAAGTGTTGCGAAAATCTCACACTGTGTGTGTGTGTGTGTGTGTGTGTGTGTGTGTGTGTGTGTGTGTGTGTGTGTGTGTGTGTGTGTGTGTGAAGTGAACGAATGTGTGTATGAGCGTGTCATCCATTCGTTTTTGTGCAAGTGTTTTGCTTGATAATTGTACCGGAAAATGCCGATTCTAGCAAGTGCAATCCGCGGCTGACGTCAAACGAACCACCCGAGCACGGAAATATGCGGAGAAGGTGATCCTGTGTAGGTTTTGTGTGTCGTCGTTTTTCAGCCTCCTTCTAACCTACATTTCACTCCCTGGTGCCGTGGTGCTGCGGCTAAAGAATGCAGCGAACCGTGCAGGGGTGACCGTGGCGCCGATGCAGGCACTTCGTCGTAAGCTCGGTGGAATTAATTCCCTACGCTTTAGTGTACGTGCAGGGCCGTTATTTGCACTTGCCTTGGCCCGAGCACACGGAGACAGCACGAAGAAGAGCCCTTGCTGTTAGCTCGTGCTGTGAATATGAAAGCATGGCGCGGACCCGTTTGCATAATTACACTATAATGACGGCACCTTGTAACGCGCTGGCCCGGCGAATGTATGGATGTGCTAATGTTGCTACATTCTGGAAGTGTGACTCTATGTCGTGCCTACACCTGTACACGTCAATGCCCCCAAAAAGCTAAGCAGAAAAAGCGCCAGTGGCTTACGGATTGCTGGACTTTTCATCAGTTTGTTCCCAATTAATGTAGCATCGACGCGAACGCGAATGGATAATTAATCCGGTTTCACCCTGAGACGAGTCATTTCCGGCTGAATGCTTGCACAATCCACTAGCTTTTGGTGTGTGTGTGTGAGTTTGTTTTATTTTAGATTTTAACATTAAAAAGAACGCGCGCGATATGATCAGAAATGGAGGCGCACGGTGGCTGTTGCCCAGCCAGTAATATTTCCGCCGGGTATTAGAAAACTTTTCTCGGCCGAAACGTGGGTGAGTGAATTGAAATGGAATAATTAATTAGCGGTGCTGCTGCTTATTGCTGAAAACTGGTCCCTTGTTTTTGTGATAGCGCTTGCAAGATGTTCTTTAAAGCTTGTTTTATTATGGGCACAACAAAGCGAAGGAAAACGCGAAGGAAAAATAACATTCCAACTCCATCTGTTTCGCGCTTTTCATCTTTTCCGTACCCTAGTCCTAGCCATCAGTGATTGACATTTGGAAATTTGGACCATTTCTGCAGCACCAAGACACTTCCAGGAAGGCTGCACGAAACGGTTCGCCGTGGGTTGATGCTGTTTTCGCTGCCAGCGTGCAAATGATTCAATAATATTTTTATCACCTCGATGTTTTAATGGACTTTTTTTGGGGGGGAATTGGGGAATGAGCTTTCGGGCTTGAGCAGATTGTGCAGATGAATGGTGATCCATTTGCTGTTTAGCGTTGATGCGCTACATCAAATGGAACGGAGGGCGAGAAAGATTTGCAAAGTGTGTGGAAATGGGTTTCATTATTTTCGGTTCCATCATCACTGAGAGGACCGGATTAGCTGTAAGTTTTTTATTTCTTTAAACACGGGTTTTCTCAAATTTACTATTGTTACCGAAAGCTTGAACCTCGAGGTCTTTTGGATTGTTCGCAACTGATCTCATTTGTTTACATACATTGGCTCTCAATCCGTTTACGTCACGCGATCGACGAGTTTTTGACGTATGTGTTTACAACGACCGATCCAAAGCGTAATACTTTACAGAACAATTTATTTACCGGGAATTCGCTTTAAAAGTTGGACACTTGATAATCTTTCAAACGATCTTTTAAAGGTTATGTTTAGTAAAGAAAATAATAGGTTTCCACTTCCACGAAAATGGGTTCCGTTGTGTGTTTTTTTTACCATGTTTCTCAAGTAGCTACGCTAATCCTTCTAGCTTTTGCCATTCTCGTCTGACCATGAGCGAAATTTGTTCATTCTTTCACGGTGTGTTTCATCTGCCGTACCGAACCACTTCGTAATAAACCATTGTGGTGTAAAGCAGCATACACCCTGTACAAAAACGAAAAGAATCATTCGCGCACCGTCGTTTTGTGGCTCCATTTTACCTTTCGCCAACTTTGTTTTTGCCTTTTTTTGTTTTTGTTTCAGCTGATAAGCGACGAGCGCTTTCTTACGTTGTTTGGCTGGGAGCTTTCATCCGTAAGAAATTAGCTACGAGATAATCAAAAGACAAAAAAAAGGAAGATGAGGGCAGCAATGCAGTCATTTGCAAAAAACAAAACGTAGCAGCGCGAACGTTTGCTACTGTTTGCTGATGAGTTCGCGGCGAGAAAATGCTGTCTGGTGCGGAGTAATCGTTGCTCGTTTCGTTGCAGCGGCGTGATTAACGAAGCGAATGCAGTACGATCGCTGCAGCAGCCACTTTTGATGTGACTTCAAGTGTAGACAGGCAAAAAATTTAATTAGTTTCGTTCGCGATGAGACGCAAGATAAAAAAAAAATAGAAAAACGAGTTGCGAAGAAATTAATCTACTCAATTGTGTTTGCTAAAGCCAACAACGCAAGAAGGTAAGCGAACGACGGTTAAGAATAATGATATTTGTTTTTTGTTTTTAAGCAAATTAATATTTACCACAAGTAGGTCGACGAATTGCTTCGCTCCGGCTTTGCTGCGGTTCAGCACACAATCGCACGTCTATTACTTTAATTCGTTTGCCCGTTTGCAAACATATTTTCCATGCTCAACCCTTTCGCCGAGTAGCGGCAGGGACATTGTTTACTACCTCCTCCCTTATAGAAATAGGTCAATTTGACGCAATTTTCATCGCAACTGTAGGAAAACGTAGGCAAAAAGGCAAAAAGCGTGAGAGAAAATTACTCCAAAATAACATCCATCCATTGTAGCGAAATGAAGCTATAGCTCATCCCTCCCCGAAGGGCTTCTATCCGTTGTTTAGCCCTAGACAAATGGAACCTAACACCACACATACACACACACGCACGTACGGAGAAACAAACTTCAAGTGCAGCAAAATAGGGGCACAGTTTCATCCACACCAGCACCTCGTTGGCGAACTCCATGCCGTATCGCATCACGTGCCGGTCGGCGTTCGCCGTGCGAGGCACGTCGCATTCCAATTTGGCGGTTTAAAAATAAACACCACCACACGGGACATCAGAAATCAACCGGGCGCCTCCATCGCAACCGGGTGCGATGCTCGCAACGAAAACACATAAACAACGTGCACGGCGGTCACCATGGGGCGCACACGTGTGTGTCGGAGGGAATCGGATGCGCTCGAACGGTGGACCGAGTTTTGCACATTTTAATATAAACGATGTGGAGCGATGAAAAATTACTGCCACCCTTGTTTGTCGTGCTTCTAAGAGCTGGATCGCAAGGAAATGCTTCTTTAGCTAAGAGAAGAGGGAGAGAAAGAGAATAAAACATCATCATCATCATCATCATCATGATGATCGTCGCTTCATCATGCATAGTACCATCATGGTGGTTGAAATGAAGCAGGATTCGGTTGCACGGCCCGACCAAATCCCGAAACCCGGCACGCTGTGCAACGGTTGGCACGGAATTATGCCATAATTTTAAATGACCGTAATCGATACACATTCCCTTTCCGGACTTGAAGGATGGCGACGAGATGAAGCGACGGATCGTAGATAAAACGTTGATTCACTGCATCGTTGCTCTTTTGCCTTGGAGGCAGAAGAAAATAACGTCAATTTTATCGTCTTGCTCACTTATCCACCGGAGTACCGGGGTCGTATTCGAATTTTCAGTGAAAACCCAAACACCGGTAGCGAAGCAAAAACAATGAGCTTAAAATTTGATTTATTTTCAATTTTTTTTTAGGTGGCTCTCATCCCCACAAAACGTTCCTTCGCTCTGTTCTAAAGTGATGTGTTGTGTTCGACATTGTTGGCTTCCATGTCGTGCAACGCACGTAGTGTAAACAAACGCGGCATTACCTTCATTACTGCAACCTCATCCTTTTTGTGGGTGTTTTTTGTTTTTGTTTGTTTTTGAGAAGGACAAACGAACTTTATCATAAAATATATTGAGAATTTATGATTATCTACTACAAGCGGCTTAGGATAGGGAGGACCTGGAACATCTTTCCTACCAGACTGTTCAATTATTTTCCCCAATAGCTGCTTCCAAATTGCATTGTGCGTTTATTGCCGTTTATTAGATTTATACGAAAACAATCATGAACCAAGTCGCCGGCCCATGACGGTCACACGTTTTGCTTCCTCTCCCGTAAGGTGGATGAAATATATACAAATCGTTTGTCGAAAAATTCCATCACAAAAACCAACCGACAGCAATATAATGTCGAAAGAAAAGCGGCCAAAGGAAAAGCAAATGTAATCGTAGATAACCGATTTTCCTTCCTTGCTGCGCGTGCGGGAAACGCTTCGAGAGCGTGGTACGTTGTTTATTAGCAGCCATAAAGAAGGCAAAATGGTTGTTTTGTTTTAATATGGTACCGCTTTTACGAGTTTCGCCCAGTACGCGATTCACCCAAGGGGGAAAAGGCGTGCACAGAAGGTACTTGGCCCTAGGAACAAAAAATATTCCGTTTTGATGCCGTTGATTTCCTGCTTTTCTTTCAGCCTGCTACTCCTGGCTGTGCAAGTCAAAACAACTTTATTCCCAAAACAAATTCCCATCGTAAAACTACTTCCCAGTGTTGTTCGTAAAACAACTAAACCCGGGGATGAAAAACGCGTCACAAAAAGCGGGTGGCAAAGTTTGAGTTTAAATGTGTATCCCACGCTCTGGTGCTGTTGCTGCCGCGTGCCGAACAGTGTGGCTGCAGTTAATTTCTATTATGCAACAAATGCGATTTATGTGCGCCCATCGCACAAACACTGTATCGGTCAACAAGTGACTAAAAGCGTCACAAATGCGTCAAAACGCATTCGGCTATCGGGAGACTTTATTGCCCATCGACGGGACATGATCCATCTCACACACGCGCGCTTATGTTTATCGTTCCCATGCCCCAAAAAAGTGTTCTTTGTCCGGAAAAGATTTTATTTCCGAGTAAGGTTAGTGCCGGCTGGTCTCCCGTCTCCGGTCTACCGGAAGCCTTATAAACACACGATGAATATGTTTCATTTCCGTGCGAATTGTCTAGCGTTTTTTCTTCTTCTCTTGGTTTGATGACTCCACAACAACTCCCAACCGTTTGTCTTTTGTGTCTGACGCTTTCAGTGACAGTGCTATTAGGGTGAGAAAAATCGCAAACTAGGGAACAATTTGATGCTTTCAATCATAAGCCGAGTGTGATTTTATCGCGGCGGTGTCAGTGTCGGTGTGCAAAGTGTGCGGCTTAATGAAGAATGATAGGATCGCAGGTGAGCGGTATCACACCTGCGGTTGATACTTGAAAAATAAAACGCAAAGAGCATTTTAATGTGCCATTTTTAATGCCAGCACATAGTGGTAGTGAACGGTAATAAAATTGTGACAAAAGCACGCTAATGTGGGTCGACCCGGGTTTTGTGAAGTCTTATCGCAGTAGTGTGCGATCATTTATCATGTTCCTCTGACGTCACTTGACTAAAGCGAGTAGGAAAGCGAGAGATATATATATATATACAGATAAAACCCCGAACACAATGGACGGATGACCGATGACTTCCTTAAAAGTATCTCACACACATCACATCTCCTTTTATCACAGCAGCTGCCTGTCGGAGGTTATGCGTTTCCGATGACACTAATGACAAGATTTAATGTGCCGCTCGGTCGATGACAAGCGTGTAGCACTAACGTACGTACAAACGTTACGTTAGTGTAAGTGCCATACGCACATAACGTTGTTTGAGTTTGAGGCACCGCGTATGTCACGCTGACGTTTTGCTGTCAAGTGTCGGTACACTTTCCGGCAGCTTTCCGGCACAGAATGGCACCTCTTAATGTTTGTCTGTGTGTGCCTTAGTGAGCTACATTTTATCACCCCATGTACACAGTCTCACGTTCCAGGCTGGTTTTTTTTTTGTGTGGCGATGTTCGGGTAAGGTATTGTTTGAGCGCTTAGGACGTGAAGCGTGATGTGATGACGTTTTGAGGATGCGGCCTGAACGCGGTACCATTTTTGACCCTTCGGGAGCCAGGATTAGCGGGCCGTCCATCATCATCATCCACCAGTGTCTAACGAGTTTGGGTTCGGTCCCGCGCAAGTGAGTGTCTATCTGGCTGATGTGACTTCCCAGCCAAAACCACCGAGCGTTCGCACTAGGGAAGATATTCTATTGCCGATACTGAACCGCCTGGCAATAAAACGCTAATCCGTTTTGTTCCAGAGGTTTTCATAACCCACACACACACACACACACACATACACACCGAGCGGTCTCTTTTGTTGCTGTGTGTTTGTGGCACAAATCCTTTTACTCACCCAGCACGCTAAACGTTGGACGGATCGCTGTGAAGTTTGTCGGCGGGCATCCCGGCATGATCTTTGCCTAGGACTAGCGGCATAATCAATCTTGATAATTCTAGCTGACATTTCCTGGGGGCGTGCGATAGCTGCTGGGGAAGTTCCCAGTGCAATAACGCAAACGCGGGGTTGCATAAATCAGACCGAGGCGAGAGAATTTATTACCACTTGTTTCACCACGAAGAATTTCGCACAGCGCACGATTTACGGCGAGATGATGATAAAGTTTTGCATCACACTTTGGCCGATCCTTCAGAACCGGTGGCCGGTGGTTTTCGATTCTAGTTCGCGTGTAAAAATCGAAACCAATGAAGCGAACTGCTGCCCTGTGCCGTGGCTAAAGAGAAAAGGATTTTCATGTATCATGTCACATGCAGCGGGAGGTCAAATGCGTGGAAAACTTTTTGCACAATTTACTCGATGTCGCTCGTCGCCGCCGTGTCGTGTGTAATCCGGTACGGGTATCGGGATGGATTGAACTTTCCAAGTAAGTGGGGTGTTTCGGTTCAGTGACGTCTCACAACCTCATTTCGTACCATCTCAGCGATCGTGCGCAATAAAAAAAAAGCCAAAAACCCGAAAGAGGAATGCACTGCTCCAGGCTCTATTATCACATAATCGTAAAGTTTCGGAATCACTCAAAGCAAAGCTTATCGTGCTGGTGGGAAAGGATAGCTTCCGTGCACCGTGCCAGCGAACCCGGTTCGGTCCGTTATCGCGTCTTGAAAGTTCGATAATGGGAAACTTTTCCATTTGTCCCATTTTTCTACTCCACCTCCCATGATCCTTCGCAAAACGTTCGAATCGAATCATTCGTATGTCGCTGGCGACCGTCTGAGTGTGTGGTTGTGACCATAGCCAAGGACAAAGCATTACCGGTTCGCTCTAAAGTTTTACACTCATCCCTTACATCCCCTTTTTTTATATGTTGGCTGATGGAGTTGGGTAGTTATGAAAATGTTTTCCATTTAGCGAAATATTTCTGTTCCCGATGCCGGTACGAATCGGTGTGCAATTGCTGGGAATGGTGTTTAATGGTGTATGGTGGTTACTGCAAAAAGGAGAATATTCATTCAAGTGAAGGTAATATCGCTCGCTACGGTGGTGCAATCGATAGGAAGCATACACATTATGGACAATATTAATTAGCTTGCCCGCTGCCAACGCTGCATTGCTGAAAACAACAGACTAACATTGTAGAATTTTAATTTTTTCCATCAACAAATGGCAAACCCACGGCAGACATAGCAAAACTGTCTGGAGCAACTATTTCTGCAAACGGCATACGCTTATTAAAAGGAGAAAAAAAACAATCTTCATCCCCATTTTACCCTAACCTATCCTTCAGGGGGCGATCCTGTCGGTGACATTCTCCTTTCGCCTTTATTTACAAAGCGAAAACCACCACACAAAAAAAACACACACACAAACGATCGGAGCGAAGCTTTGATCTGTCTCCCCCTGGGTTCGTTTATACTTTCGTGTGCAAAGTTTGGCAAACCTCTAACCTGTTGCACTAATGCGAAAACTGTTGTGTGACACATTCGGACACACGCTCGAAACCGCACGACATGTGGGCCGGTCGTACGACCGTGTCAGATGGGGATAGCTTTATAAGCCATTAAACCCGGTGGCTCGCACAATACAATAACAAAGTTGCAACGACAAACACACAAGCACAGAAAAACACACTTGTTGAACGGTTGGAACGGTATTGCCGATGATGATTGTGCTGCACGCAAGCGGGAACAAATTAATTTAGTTTCGTTCCAATTACACCGCTGTCAGCTGGAACGGATGGGTTTTTGTGTGCAGGTAGGTTGGCTTTGTATGCCTAAATATTGAATCGGGTTAATTTGTAGCATTTTCTGTGTAATATTAATGTTACTAATGGTTTTAAAGATAACAAATTTACTAAATGATATTAAAAGTTTTCAGATGATACTTTAATTGTTACACACTCAGCCGCTTTCGATACTTTTAGTTCGGTTCGTTTGCAAAATAAAAGTAATTTCCCATTGCTCATCTAGCTGGCCTATTTCGCACAACACAAAATCTCTGCTGATAGCCAAGTGATAGCCGCAGCAAAATAATAGCAAACGAATGGAAGAAACAAAACAATGGTGGAAGAACGTCCAGCCCGTCGAAAACAAAAGCTTTCTAATGAGCTGCTCGTGCTCGTGAAACTGTATACCTTTTTGTGTTTTTGGGGGCGCAAGTGACGTGAACTTTTTTAATATACCACCACGAAACATAATGGAGTGTCCGTTCCGGGAATGGCGGTGGAACGGTTATGAATAAAACACTTTTCGCACGTGGAGGCAATGGAGTTTGGTGTAATTTCATGCCTCGGCCCAGCAAAAGGTTGATCGATGGGAAAAGTTTGGCATTATGGGGGGGGGGGGGGGGGGGGGGGGGGGGGGGGGGGGGGGGGGGGGGGAGAGAGAGAGAGAGAGAGAAAGGAGTGAGGGAGAGAATGTGTTTTAGAAGCGAACGGTGTGTGAAATTATTAATATCACCATCTGCCGATTGTTTGCCATTTTGGGGAAATAGGTGTAGACGTCGAAGAAATGTCGAAACACGGCGGCGATGTATGAAAATGGGAAATTAGGTGGAATACACTTTTTCAGGTGATGGTTTCTAAGAAAATATCCAATTGTGGAACAATTTTCTCAGGAACGGAAATCATCCATTCGGTAAGTTAGGGTATGCCCTTTTCCAAGTATTTTTTCCGTTCGATTTTGTAACATTTTTCCTTTTCTAGATTAAGAAATATGTTTATGTTTTTTTTTCGTTAACGGAAACTAGCAACAAACGATCTAATTGAATGATGTAATATTGATTTGTTTGTTCCCTTCGATTTGCCCTTCATCGAAGTATCGAGCACGCTTCCGGTCCCTCTTTGACGATGAAATTCATTCCCTTCCCATGCCAGCGAGCTAAATCATCGGCGCAAGGATGAAAGTTTCCCAATCGAAGCGTCCTTGATGGAGATCCTAATGGTTGGATCACCACACTTACCGCCAGTGTGTTCCAAAACCAATCGAAGACTCAACAACGACCCGAAGCCATTTTGAAGCACGTACTCAGGGCAACACTTGTGTGTGTGTGTGCGGTGGTTTCCCCTTTTTGACCTGTGCCGCTGAACGTTAACGCCAGAACGATCGGGCGTAGAATGTGAAAACGGAACAAGTGGCAGGCAGCAACTTCCGTGACGCAGGTCAAAAGAGAAACCGATCGATAGCCAATGAGGAGAGGGAGGTGGAAGAGGGTGGGTTTGTTGGGAATGGGTTCATTCACATGGTGGAAATGTCTCCCGATTGACAGGATATTAGATGGACGGATAGAAAACCGCTTCCAATAGCCTGAATAGGATACTGCTGCCATACGCATTGCATAACTTTAGGGGGCACCCGCGCGCGCGCTTAGTTATTTTTGTTTACGAAATGCTGTTTCGCTTAATTATTTTGTTTTCTTTATTTATTATGCAACATTAGAACTATCACGCCCTTGAAAGCACGCATCCAGGTGCGGTACCGTCGCTGGAAGCTGAAAATAAACACCGAAATGACGTTTGGCACGTTGATGGACGCTATTTACCTTATCCATTAAATTATCGACCACAGTAAGAAGGTCAGTGGAAAAGCCACCCATTCACTCCACCACCCCCCCTTCCCTTGGGATAAACCGCCTGTTCAAAGGGGGTAATCCTACCCGTGCAGGTGCGTGCACACGTAAGCAACCGTCCGGGCGATAAGTTCAATAAGTCGCGCCGCCGAGGTGCATTTTCTAGCGGATGAATGCATTTTCCAATTAAATGAGGAGGCAAACGGGTGGTCAGCATGTTTGCTGTTAGCGTGTGTGTGTGTATATTTATGTTGCGGATTGATAAAGGTGCTGAGTGCATTTATTGATCAATGAATGGTTGATGATGTTTGCTGGGTGAGGTTTGATACTGCGCTAGTGGTGTGTTGGAATTAATGGTTCGGCGCAGTTGTTTCAAACCACTAAAACACATAATCGTACTGCCGACTGTTCTAGCACTTTGTGCTGTGTAAATCCCGATAAAATGAATGTTTCGGGTAAGTGGTGCATTAAAGATGCAGAAGAGTTAACTTTATCTCCCCAGCGATGCACGGGGCGTGTACGCGTGTGTGTTTATTTACACGAATATCAAGGATTTATGTTGTGCTCGACGCTAATGGGATAGTGCCGAGGTATTCAGCAATCATTGCGATGGGATTGTCGATTTTCGTATTTGGATTATGAAAATCGAATCAAAAAGCCTCTTCTGCTTTTTGCAGCCGGCAATGCGTATAGTAATCCCAATCGAACCGTCTCTCCTTTTGTTGTCACACTCTATACGATGGCGTTAGCGTTTTGTTGACGCAGCGTTGTACGACCGACGCGATGGCATACATTTTGTCGCATCTACATATGATAATACACTTTCCAATCACGTCGTATCATCCGACCCGGTTCGGTGGATCAGATTAAATGCGTAGCTTAATCGGGCATAATTTATGATCGCTATTTGTCAGCATTGACGCTTTTCGACGTTGGTGCACGTTGGAACAGGTGAAATGAACCATGATATGACGGCCGGCACAATCGACATTTTGATTATGGATGAATGGGAAATCATATGCATATGAGCCAGATTGGGTAGAGTGGAAAAGACGGCACACGTTGCACGTTGGGACAGGTTTTCCCATTTAGATCGCGTCGCTGTTGACAGACCGCAAGTAGCAAATTACAAATGACCTGAATTAATCTCGATGAGCACAAAATCGGGTTAGTTACGGCCCAACGAACCTGGATGGTGTTTGTCGAAAATCCAACAAACTTTAATTAATGGAAGAGTTGTGTAAATATTAGCAAAATATCATCATAAACCTTCAAAAAAGTGTGTGAATATTAATACAAAAATCTATTTCCCTAAGCATGAAACAGCACGTGACAAACCTTCAGCGACATGCCGAGGCAAATCGCAACCGTGAAAAACCCCTGTTTGGTGTAAAAATAATTTCAACATACCGACAGGACCTTTTTTTTGACAAATTACCCCACTGGGAGATTTCAATTATTCGCTCGTCCTTTCTTGCTGCCGTGCCTTCACGATGGACCCGGCACAAGCTGCTGCATTGATTGTATATTCAGGACACGCCATTTCCCGAAGCTTGGGGACACGTTAATTTGACATCCTTTAAAGTTTGGCGGGCTGCTGCTACTGTTTTTAGGCCGCACGTCAAGCTAATTGAAGCGTTGACCGAGCGTTTTTTTTCTCTTTTTTTCTTGTTCTATTTTTCGGTACCGCTTGTTTTGATTTTTGTCATTTTCTTTTTTTTCCGTACGACGTGTTTTGTTGTTTGTTCAATTTGGGTAATTTTAATGCTTCCCGTACATCGGAAGCGCTGTCTGGTTTCGGTGAAATGGTATTATTTCAAATTAGTTCGCGTAATTGAATGGGAAACCATAAGAGGAAGTTGTTTACGCAAGAATGTTGCAAAAAGAATAAGGCAACACAGTCAACTCAACAAGACGAACACGAGTAAAATGAAAACAATTTTTACCCTCTATGTCTTATGTCTAGCAGCTTCCCATCTTACCGTCTCTTGGTAGAATTGTTTTAATCAACATATTTTTATTAGGAGCAAATTAAGCGAACGACTCCCTAGTACTCTGCAAACGGAGACTATCTTTAGACTGTGTGTATATGGAGTAGTATGGAACATACTTTCTTGGATCGAAAACCATTTCCCGGGACGTGACTCCTGGTTTGGGCTCGAGAAAGCAAAACGCAGCAAAAGAAAGTCCTGCTGTGACAGTGCTTCTTCGTTTGTGCGCTTCCGCTTCTACCGTACACTCACCAGTCCAATCACCGACACACAACACTTTTATGGAATCACTGGCAGGAAGTGAACGCACCAGCTGCTGCTGTGCCATCGTCGGCCCCCGGAACGATGAGACAAACTTCAGTCAGTTTGTGGCACCAGGAGAGTGACAAAACAATTCATTCAATTCGATTGCTCCCATTCTTCCCTGGTGTGATTATGGTGTCCTGAGGTGAAGTGCTTTATCTGTTTCATATAAACTTACCCCTTTTATGGTACCTCATTCACTATGGAGTAGGTCGGACAGTATCACCATCGTCATCGCCATCATCATCCACTGATCGAGCTTTACCACCCATGGATGTGCTCAAGCCGTGAGAAGAAAGTGGTAGGATTGATTAAAATTTTACTCCGCATGAGGGTAAAGGCGAAATAAATCACCCAAACCCAATAGTGCCATGTTCTTACGTGCCATGCTTGAAATTACATTTACTACCGGGCTTCTATGTTCGGTATGCGGAGGCACTAACAAACTCAAAACCAACGCCAAGCCGATTTATTCCCTGAAGGAATGTCGCACCGGTGACTTTGCCGAGACGAAAGTTCGGTTTCAATTACGTACCGAAGGTACGGTATCAATAAATTATTAATGCGAATTATGCGAAAGTGCTGTGGGACAGCGTTGGGTGGAAAGTATTTTCATCGGTGAGGGATGTTGTGGTTGTTATCTTATGAAATTTAGTCCAATTATAAAGCGAATGATAATAATGCGAGAATTTAGTCGCAGCAAGGTAGGTCTCGCTCCACAGGGACACTTTTAGCCGATGGTCTTCTAGGAAAGAGACTTGTAATCTTTTTGAGAATTCTGTCTTTTACCAAAGCATGGTATGTGAATTTGGACTGTAGATAATTCTCGTTAGAAGACATCTGTCCTAAGTTCCGTGATGTAACGCTACTTTTCGGAAATTCCAGAACTGATGAATCATAGGAATTTTGCTGATCGTTGCATATTGTGATCAACGTCATCAGGAGGAGAGGAGAGTCAGACTTCCCACT
>STHB01002224.1:0-17825 GCA_018908115.1 Anopheles rivulorum | reverse complement strand
TAAAAGCTGCACACACTGGGGAGATCAGCTGTGGATGCAAAGGAGTTCGCAACAGTTCAAATGGAGCATCTCGATAGCCCAAAGTAATCGTAGGAGCATGAAGTTCAGATTACCGCAAGATGGTCCCTGCTGGAGAACTCACCGTACCAGTTGATGAAAAGCGCCCGCGTGATGTGAAACCACTTGTTCTACGTCGAGACTAAAGTTGGCCGACAGGGAAACTATAGTGCAAAAAAAGGAGTGCGAGTTTCATTGCTGTCCACCAACGGTTTTTGGTGACTCGCGACTACGAAACGTAGTGCGTACCGAACGGCAATTGCGAATTAAAGAAAAAAAAACGATTTCATTAAATTGCTTTCGAAACATAAAATAAAAGGAATGTAAAGAGATGAAACAATCATAAAACTGCTTGCCTTCTTGCATGTTGGGCTTTGGGTTGTGGTGTTCCGAAAAGTTTTGTCCACTGGGCTTCAGGCCGGGTCAAGTTCATGCCGACCCACTTCGACTAGCTACCCCGCAGAGATGCCGGAGGCTTTCTGGGTCCTTTTCTTTTCCCTCTTAGTTCCCATACTTCCAGCAGATTTTAATCGGTTGCTTCTAGTTCTTCCCTGCGCTAGTGTTGGTAATTCGTGGTCGCTTCTCCAGCATCGTGGGATTTCCTTTTTTATTTTTTGGTTCGGTCTTGCTCTCATGGAAGTACATCTCTTTTTCTTTCCCTAACCATTCCGCTATCACTCACACCACGTTCGTCAGGGTCGACGACGATTCTTTCCATTCGACATCATTATTGGGACAAGATTTATGCTATGCTGCAGATAAAAAAAGGACCAAAGGATAGAGAGAGAGTCTGATCGGGCGATGATGCGTCGACCGTGTAAACCTTTTCGCTCAGCTCTACTCGATCGCTATTCCCTTCCGTTCTGTTTTTTTCTCTTGTGGAACTTTGGCATGCTTGGAACACTTGCATTTCTGCTGCACGAGTAGTTGCACGTGCACCCGGGTTGGTAGAATTTCTCTTTCGCTTTCTGCTATTTTGCTTCGTATGCCTCTCGTACACAAGCGTACACTTGCATGGGGCAAGAACGAAGGTTGCTTTGATCGTTGGGTTTTTGTTTTTCGGGAACATTTTTTCTTTCTTACTTCGCTTTGTTGTCCGACTCTACCGGAACCCTCGTGGGCATGTGAAAAGCGATCGAAAGTGAAGCGATGTTTGCTCCGAAAATGTTTCCTACAAGGCGCTTTTACGAACTTTGATTCCGTGCAGTGAACATCCTGTACCACGGTTCTGAAGCTGACCGGTGAGATTACAAACATCTTAGACTAAGGCGAATTCTGGTGACAAAATAAACTGGCAAACCAACAAAGACACCAGCACGGGAATTGCCGTGAATATCCTACGAGCTTGTGGGAACGGTCTTTTTATCTTGCAAGAAAATGGATAAAAATAATAGAATGAGGGACGAAAAATAGAGCTAATGGCTGTTTCGGATTGACCGAAAATTGTCCACCGACCGAGTGCCTGACCGAGCGTTGGACCTAAAGCACATCATTAGCAGCAGTACCAGCGACTCTTCTCGCTCATGGCCGAGTGAACGGTGGGAATTTGACACCGTGGACAAACGAATGGACACCATCACAAGTCCAGTGTTAGTGTGCCGACACAACAAGGATAATATTTCATTATTCTTGCTAAATGGGAAATGTCCTTGCTGGCTATAGAGAATGGGAAAAAACGATGATACTGGATGATTGGGACGTTTCGCTCTTCGTTTTTTCGGTACGTCCTGTCCCGCACGGTTGCCATTGCGTGTGAAATAAACAGTCGTTTCTCGAGCATTGTGCAGTAAAACTTCGTATGGCAGATCGAGATTCAAACAAGTGCATGGTATAATGTTTATTGTATGGTGTTTAGTTTCGCATCTTTGTGCAGGCAAGTGTTATGTGAAAGGGCATGGTTTTGTAACAAAGCGCGATATGACAAATTTGGGATTTGTTGAGCAATACTTATTTTGTTGGGTAATTTGACGCATTGTAATGCAGAAAATACGCGTTTGGAAGTATAACTTGTTTTTAAAAAACAAAAATATATAAAGAATCCCACAAATGCTAGTTTGAAAAATATATTCTTGAAATGACTCTATTAACGAGACATGGAGAGGACTTCGTTAATTCATGTGCCCACTTCTTTAATAGCAAAGGCTGAGTAGTTTTCAGACTACCTTTGAATATCAGGATGTAAGAGAATGAAGATATTAGAATATTATAAAGTTTATTATCTAGTTTACTTTTATATAATTAATCTTCTTCATGCGATATTTGATTAAGATCGCATAAACGCCTATTTTTGAAGGACGTACAAGGCAAGGTGTTTAGTTGAATAAATACTTTAATAATTGAATTCAACACAGAAAACTTAAATTTATAAAAAAGACAATAGTAATAACTTTTTAAATATTTTTGTACTTGAGAACTCAAAGATGACCAAAGCGCAGGTTGATTTTGAAATGAGTAACGCGTTCACTATCATTAGATAAAGAGAACTTTTAAAAATTCTTGAAGATCCTTGAAAAACAGTAACAAAAGTAACAAAACAGGAAAAATTAATATTTAACGATAATTAAGGCAATCATAGATACAAGAGTTCAAATACTACAAGGATTGTTTAATGATTCCATATATTGTTTAACGCGGCCCGATATGATCTTCTGCATTCAAGGAAAATTTTAACTCAGATTGATGATCTCATATCCCAGAAATTCGATAAGAAAACATAATTAAAAAAAATTAAAAAACAAAAGTCATGATAAATATGAACAAAATCTTCCCAATAAACACTCGTACACTTTACTTGAAACTAAAAACGGTAAAAACTATTAAAAAAATATTCAAGTTGCAGTTGCACATGTTGCAACAACACGCTGATTCTCATGCTCTTTCAATGCAATCCTTAACACACACCGTAACGTTCGTGTACCAGCTGCCCTACGGACGATTTGGCTCTGTGGAGCCGTTCTACACTTTTTCCCAAAACACGCAAGTGTGCACAGCTAGCCAGCAAACAGGTGAACTGAGCTCATCTCACAACAAACGAAACCGCAAACAATTTTGCAGCTTCCGTTGCAGCTTTACGCCGGATTTTGTAAAGAATGCGATTAAATCCGCTTTTGCACGAAGCTTCCAGCAAAACAATCATTGCGGATTAGCTGTAATGTTGACCATAGAGAGGTTTGCTCCATAATTTGTCACCTGTTTTGTTAGTTGTGTGAGATGAAATCCCCTTTTAAATTGGACGAATATTGAATTACGCACCTTTTGTAGACGATGCAACCAGTCGAGTATAGAAGTTCTATTGATACTAAATACATCTTAAGCTTATCTTAATTAAAGTGTATTCCCGGCTATTGTTCTAATGTAATAGAAGGTTCATAGGAGTATACTCCATTCTTAAGCATCACCCAATCATTATTGACGAGGGTTTAATTAGTGTCAAAATTTTAACTTCCATCGAAAGTTTTTTGCGTTCCATGCTTCAAAAGGTTCTTCGGTACGGAATAAACGAAAGAGTGCATAACCCGGCGTTACACCAAGGGATAAACGCACACTGTGTGACCCCTTTGAAGCCGTAAGTCTCGGTCAGCGTCTAGACGGCAACCAGGCACTGCTCCGTTTTGTCGCCGTTTCACGACTCCATCGTAGTGGGCATCGTCCTGGGTGGGACTCGTTGCACACGTTGCGTCTGGCGAAACACGATACTTCCAGATTAAAACTCCATTCCACCGGCCAGACGTCCACTAGCAAAGTGTACTTCATTACTCGCATAGCCTGCCAGAACCGGGCTAGCAAAAACCGATGGTCAACTCATCGATAACCGAAAGATCTCGTCGCTCGTTAGGCCGTGGTGGTTGGACCGTTCCTTGCTCAGTGTGGCCTGTGCCAAAACGGGCTGATGAATTCGGCACAGATTTCATGCAACTTTCATGAGGCTATGGCGTCTGCTTTCCATTCAACCTGGGTTTTGTGACGTTTTCGAGGCGCTTAGTGGCGTCGATGAAGTTGCTTCTGGTGCTGGTAGGACGTGGCCAACCGGCCAGCTTACTGACAGCAATTTGTAAAGGATCAAACATAAGGAGAGAACAAGGAAATGATCTCAACACGGCACTGGCACCAGAAGCATTGGCGTGAGCAGAATAGATGTGCAAAGTCCGGTTAAAATGGTTCTGAAAAGGCCTTCGGTAGACGACGGTAGCCTTCCATTGTCGCACACGTGCTGGTAATTATAGACTCATTTGCTATGCACAGCACTTGAAGGAACTCGATACTTTCGTGTACAGTGGGCACAGCATAAATAAGGCCTTTGCAATATTTAGATTGAATAAAAATGCATAATTTAAAAATGCAACTCCTCAACCAAAAAACTCTGAAAATTTAATAAAAAAGCTAACTACAGCTTTGTTTTTTTTTTTTTTTTTTTTTTTTTTAATAAAGAAATAAATAAAGAAAAAAACATAATATCTACAAAACTATCAGCAAGCTACCGGAAGCAGCAACAACAAAAAATGAATCCAACCCGACCATAACTTCCGTCTCAAGTGCGGATGCATCTCAAGGGCATAAAATATGGGATGAGAAAAGAATTAACGACTGCGCTGGCTGTGGTCGCACATGCCGATTTCCGTGGTTCAAGTGCAGGCCAACTATCAGGTCGTCAGGGCCAGGGAAGATGTCCGGAACATAAAGCAGAGCTGACGGTCCATCGGTAAGCAGGGAAGCGAGTGAACTTTCATACCATATGGTGCAACGGTGGCGCAAAAAAAAACGGCCGTTTTTTGCTGCACTACGAAGAAAAGCGTCTTTTTTTTAGCTCCAAAATGCATTTCAAAGTGCAATGCCAATGGAACTGTTTTGCTCGCCCCCTAATTATCTGTAGACAATGTAGTTGTGGTAAAGAAAATGTACGGTCGGTTATTATTTTATTTTATTTTTTTTTGCCTGCTTCCTTTTACTAGTAATGCGTTGTTAAAGATCAGAACTAAAATGAGTCTGATTTGCACGCCATTACAACATTCAGCAGGAAACGAGAGAGAGAAAAAATGCGCTTGCTCGCCTTGCAAACTGAATCCAATTACGCTGCAAAAAGGCTTAAAGGCATTGTCTGGTTAAATTCACTTTCATTTTTGGTTTATGTTTTTGCTGATGCTGCTGCTAGGGGTAGAAGAGCAAAAAAAAAGGAAGGAAAAAGCAGCCAGTGGCCAGACTTTGCATAATTATTTTGTCATACTTTTTACCCCACAAATGGGTCGACAATGAATGGGTGTGCTGTAAAAAACAAAAAACAACGTTTGCACCAGCTGAGGCACCGGATAATGTGGCTTATCATTTTTCGCACCGGCTGAATCATTTGCCCATTACCGACCAACAGCGCGCCGTAACAAAACCAGGTCTGCTGGGGTGGATGAACACCCGGGCGGGTTCAGTTTTATGATGGCAAGCAACAACGACAACAACTAAAAAAGTAGCGCTCCAGTAGATTGTTCCCTTGTGGTCACTTTTCCGGCGCATTTCGGAATGCTTTTAGTCGCTGTGACCATCCGCTTGATGGGATAATGCGAAGGACACACAGTGGATTGGCAACGGTGTGGTTGTGTGTACCGAGTTCTGGCACCGGTTTTCCTGTTCGGCTATATATTTCCCTGTTGATTCAGTGCCGTTCGAAACACTTTGCCCAACAACTAAAAAAACTCCCATATTTTAAAGCGTAATGAAATTAATAAGTTTAACGCGTTTACCCCACGCATTTGCTTTGAAAATGGAAAATGTTTTAACAACCTTGGTCGGCCGTGGTGCATAGTTTTGCGTTTTCCCAGCCCAGGCAACAGCAAGCAATCTGCATCCGATTGAATTTAAACAGCAGTAAAATAAAAATAAAAATCCAAAAAAAAGGTGGCAAAAACACTCGCAGAAATGGTTGTTTTCATGAAACGGTTTTGATGGAAAAGCGCCTTGACAGCGCGACCGTAAAACAAGAAAGGAAAAACACCAGGAAAACGCAATACAAAAGGCAGAGCAGCATTCGCGGTGTTCCAAGTTGGAAAACTCACTCGAAAGAAAAATGGTGATGAGCACGATGGAGCAACACCAAACCCATCGGTGTGGAGTGAATTGTTCGGTCTGTCTTTTGCCGAGAGTGAATTTAATTCACGGCAATAAAGCAAAGGAACGCGTGATGGAAACGAACGAAGCTCCACCGATTCAAACCGGCTCGCCCCATGGCAGCATGGCGCAAGGTCTAACGAGTGTACGGTAAGTTTGGTTCCACAACCAACCACGTCACCACAGCACCGGTCGCCAGACTTTTGCCCAATGTGTGCCCTTCAACAGAAGCGTTTTGGGTGCAAATTCTTTTTCCCTGAAACAATGAAGAAAACTTTACCTTTTTATTTTTTTAAACATTTTTTTTCTGCAATTTCATCAGCCCAATTCACTGGTCGCTGCTACGAGACGGCACCCTCGATGAATGAATGTAACAACAACAAAAATTGAACAGAAAAGCGAACGGAAGGCATGGCCGGTTGTTTTTTTTTTTTCAAATGCTTCAATTTTCCACACCGCCGAACGCGTTTTCACGGCAACCACGCTTGCCCGTGACATAAGTTCGCCTGTCTTTCAGCCCATTTTCATGAACATGAGCGGGTTCAGCAGGCTTGCTTTTCTTTTTCTTCGGGGTTTGGAGGTTCTGGTGTGTGCGAAAATTAGTTATTGCAAAATCGTAAGCGCAAATGTGCCGGGAAGACGGTTCCCTGCAAGGCGAGGAGCTTTCTTTCATTCCGTTCCCGAGAAACCACCGCTGTCACTCACAGTTCTGTACCAGCGTGCTGTTATGGCAACACTTTTCCTTTGCCGTACCGTTCTAGCTCGTTCTTAGGTGAGGAGAAATTTAAAAATTTACATAATATTTGCATTATGACGTTCCCGAACATGGCAAGGGTACGTGAACGTGAATGTGCATACATAGGGAGCTGCTGTGCTGTGTGACATTCGGCGATTGAGTGCGGTTGAGTGCTGGGATGGATTGTTTTTCCAACAGTAATTGAATATTTTCCTCACAGATGCTAATGCTAGGGAAAAGCCAGGGAAAACATATTTTTTTGTACAATGCATACCAATTTGTTTGAATTTTCCTTCATCGATAGAAAGCTTTGGGCCATGTCGTTTCTTAGAATTCGTCGTTGAACTTCGAACTAACCGAGAATCTATCGGAGAATTGATTTATTCAAAGTCAGAATAGTGCAAATCCAAAACAAATATTCAGATCTAAATTAGATACGTAATTTTTTGCTGCGTTTTGTAGAACATAAAAAAAAATTAAAAACAAATTTCATTAATGGGGCGGCCCGGTGGTGTATTTGGCAACGGCGCCAGTTCCTAACACGACCGGACCGGGTTCATATCCCATTCGGAGCGTCCCCCCGTAGCACGGTCTGACTAGCCTGCTACGTGGTAAAATTAGTCTAATACGGCATGTTCCGTTCTAACATACTTAAAAAAAAAAAAATTTCATTAATAAAAACTGTAATAAATTGTGCAAAACCTAAAACAAAACAAATAAAAACATCATAGAAAACATTACCATTATAATAAATTACATAAAAAAAACAGAAATGTGCTAAAATATTTTTATTTTTTCGGTAGACATCAACACCAAAACATGACACACGAGAAAATTATAAAAACATAACAGAAAAATACAAAAATAATTCAAAAAATATGAGCATTTTAATAACAAAAAAACGCAATAATAAAATGTAAAACCTATATTCTAACTATAACGAACTAACCATCAACGGTAGCTTAAAAACATGGAAACAGCAGATAAAATAATGGTATTAGGAAAAAACAAACTAACAGATTTATAAACTCAAAAAAAGGTCAAAATAAAGAACAATATGAAATGTTGAAAAAGTGAAGCTTAGCAGACAACAAACTAGAAGTGAAAAAAGAGTATCGTAAAGCTAGTTTTTCTTTGACACTGTTTCTCTCCGTTATTTATTTAAGTTATTTTATCAACGTTTTTTATTTAGCTTTTATCTAAGTACATTAACTGACTTTCATATTTTACATTAACAAAGCCAATCTAGAAATGAATATTAAAACACCAGATTAGTAACATAAACGTGATTCACCTCACTGTTAATCTCAATCCTTGCTTAACTTACTTAATTATGAGTAGTTTTTCAATTTAACAGATAGCATCGCGGAGCTTTAACAACCTCCAAACGCTTCTGTTTCATTTCGCCCCGTGATCCGCCCACTTAAAGGCACAGCTGTATGCGATCGCTTTCTTCGGCTCGGGCCGCGTAACTTTCATTAGGAATATTCAGCAAAAGATTCAAACCATAAATCATCTCGCGAAAAACCGGGAAAGCCCACCCGAATGGTGAGGCGATAGGGACAGGAATCCGGTACGCAAACACACCCCGAAAAACATCCCCACCCACCGTTCCTTATTGTGACATGGTCCAGGAATGGGAGGGTCGGCGAATAAGGAGAAAATGTTGCTAAGCCAACGCAAATGAAGTTATCTTTAAAGTTTATTCTGCGTTTTGCTGCCACCCACAACAGCGGAACACGGAAATGGTACCATATTCGGGAGGTCATGTTGCTGCATGTGCAATGTCCGGACCGTTGGGACCACCTTTCGGGAGTGTCGGTAATAACGCAGCATACGCACAGACGGCGAGCGCTACTGTCCATGGATGGGGGTATTCCAGGGAATGGCAAAAAGAGGTGGAAAAGTGTAAAAGTTTTCCAATTTGTTTGTGTACTTCATGGTGTGGAAAATATTTTCCCCTTGACTTTTTTTTTCTCTCTCCTACGCCTCCAAACGCCGCTAGAAATAATTGTATTTCTGTTTTGGTTTTGTTTGGTAATGGACAATATTTCCGTACCGATTCCCAGCCCCAACACTGGGCAACTACTAGCATGTGCTTTGCACGTTCCGCGTTCGTGGCCGTGGAATTCTATTACGCATTATGGTGCGGACTCATCCCTCTAACGACCCGCTGCCCAGCTAGTGGCGAGCGCGTTTTGACAAATGAAAAAATAATTTATATTAATGGAGCGATCCGGGACCGATTGCCGGTACTGGTCGGGTCTGGTCGTTATTTTGCACCTATTATTATAGTTACGGCTACACGAACGACACTAGCATCCGCATGATATACGGCGAGATAAGCGTTCAATACGTCGTGGATTAGGATGCGGGATGCTTTAAACAAACGCATAATTGAATATTAATTTAAAGAAAAACATCAAAATGTGATAAAAACTTGCATTGAAAGCCAATGCCATAAATTTGCGCGTATTGACTGTGTTAATACAATGAAAAATACAAATAAATATTAACATTGCATATTACATTAAAAAGCGCGTGTCCGAAAAAACTCATGTCATTAGAAAAATAAACAATTAATTTAAAAAAAATACATAAAACTATTTTAAACAACCAAGGTTTAAAATAATTCTATAATAAAAAAAAATAAATAATTATCATTTAACCGATGAGCAAACTGAAAAATGAAATAACATACAGACATGCCGAAACAATAGAACTACCAAGCATTTTAAGCGTTTTTTTTCGCAGTTTCTTTATAATCAATTTTGAAGAGTTAGGTAATGTCTTACCATTTTTTGGAGTTGCGTCCCATACCAAAGAATGGTTTAACTTCTAAAATTAAACTCATGAAAATAAAGCGTTTCTGTCCAAATGACTTATTCGGTAGTTCTAGTGTTAATTAAGCCTTTCAGAATTTTGTTTTAACACATTAAATAGAATATGATTAAAATTACCTAACATCAAATGTTAAAAAGTATTAATGTTTAAATAAGTAATCGTTGTCAAAATCAATTGTTTATGCTGAAGTAAGTAGCTCCTATTACAAAATGAAACCTGACATTCCATAGATATTGACATGCATTTTAGGTTTCATTTCGATAATATGTACTACAAGCTTGTATGCTAGTTTTCCTTCGAAATTACGCTCATCATCGAAGGTCTGCCCTCTGCCCATGTGAAGTTTGCCTTGAGATTCATCCATTCGCCTTATGGTCCTTTGGACGCCCGGACGTTATTTCTCAAGTTAAGCTCCAGCACCAAAGGTTTCCCCCCCCCCAACCACGGGAGTACGGGTTGGATTTTGTCAACCACCCCCACCCAAAAATGCCGGCACTTTGAAGCTGGGAACAATATGGTGTGGATATAAATTTTAATTATTATTTATAGTCGCTCGGTCTTACTCGGGGTGTTTTATTAAAATTTCATAAATCTGATGATGCTGGTTCGGTTTCGGTTCCGGTAGCCGCGGTTGCATCGGGGACGGGCAGTACGGTGTGGGTTAAAGATTGGTACCGGCAAACCGGAAGAGCCGGAGCCAGAATCGACCACTTGCCCAAAACGGCTTTTCCCGCGCCCAGCCCCAAACTTCCGCCTTTCGTCACTGTTCGTATACGTCGGTTCGTACCCTGGCCACAGGGTCATAGTTTTCGGCGTTGCGGCTAGCCTCCGTATTCGAGTCCGGTCCAGCTGGGAGCGATAAATAATCAAACTTTACGACAAAACGAGACACAGCGGCACCCGATCGACACCGATGGCTTACCCGTGTGTCGGCCTATGTGTGCCGACCGCTGCTCGGGGAGTCACCAATGATTAATATTTAACAGAACTTTCTGTAATTACAAAAAGATGAGAACGTGCGAAATGTTCGAAATAGTTGCAGCGGGTTTCCACCGGAAACCAAGGGACAAAGAGATGATTAAGTATGCATTTCCCCCGTAATCGATGATGAGCTTTACATTGGATTCATTTATTTTAGTGCTTTCTTACAAACAAGCAAGGCAGGGAGAACACGGCTCGACGGTGAAGAAAAGTTTTTTAAGGCATTTATTTCACAATTACACAGATAACTAAATATACTTTAAGGAAACTGCAAAGAAAATGTAGATTTTGTATTGACATACTGAAGCAGTCATTTAGAGGTAGGCACAAAAATATGAGTTTTGTAAGTATTATTTTCCAAACATTTCATCCATTTTTAAAAGGAAATGCATTTACTATTTTATAACTATTATAACCATTCTAAAACCATAGTGTTTGGCCATCCGCCCCAGTTTGGCTCAACTTCACAACTATCACAACAGAAGACAACACTTTCCAACTTTATCCAATCACCGGGGACCACAAGATCCAAAAACCGCTTCCATGCGATTCCAGCCGCATGGAAATGTAGTGTTAGCTTTGCCACATTTTTCCACCCCACTCCCACCTCTCTCAAACCACATTCCACCCTCCCTTCGCCCTGACTTTCAACTTAAGTCGAAACGGTTTACTCATTTCCAGTAAATTTCACTAACGAAACATGCTTTCTGTCAGTGTTTTGCATAAAATAATATTCCCAGCTACCGAACGGACCAAGATCCAGTCGCATTTCATTTTCCACTGCCAAACAGCTGGCCAAGCGAGCGATGCCAGGCGAGCTTTGCCAGAACTTTTGCCAGAAATGAAGAATGAAGCTCCGACGATGCAGCGTGGATGCGATTCAGCCCATGCTAACCCGCAAGGCATTGCATTCCCGGCGGACGCCGAGTTCCGCCTCCGAGCAGGCCGACCAATGTTTTTGGCGACCACAAGCGACCAAAAAAAAAACAGCAGCTGAAGCCAGCTTCACCGCGTGTTGTTCGCCATTTAACCAGCACCAAACAGTGGAGCACCAAAACTAAAGCAACAATCTGAAATTGAATAGCGAAGGAAAGGAAAAAAGGAACATTCCAACACGGAGAAAGCAAACCCGTACAGTAACAGTAAAATAGAAAACGTCACTAGCAGAGCAAAAGCATGTTTTTTATATGTGTTTTCCTTGGTGCTGCCGTGTGCATTTGGTAATGCAAGGAAAAACAGAACAGAAAATTGCAATTGGACTTGTTCTTAGTAGCACTGAGCAGCGAGAAATGAGAAATAAATTGCTTAACAAATTATTTCATGTTTTACTGTTTCGTGCAGTGGTGCATCAGACAAGAAGTGAAAAAGAAAGCAATTTATGAGTGTCAACAGTTGATTAAATTCGCACGTATATATTTTTTTAACTAAGTTTTTTTAAAGAGAATTTCAATTGTTTAAACATTATTTTGTATTATGGATGTTTCTTTATTTAAAGAATCATCTCAAAAAACTTACCTTATTTAACAATTTTAAATTTGGTAGGCATATCATTTCAAACTATATATGAAAAAACTTATATTGTTCGGTATTTAAAGTTTAACTAGCTCAGAATAAAATGGAATAAAATACAGATAAATAAATTATCCTGTAGTTGTATCAAGAAGCTTAAAAATCCTCACTTTAAGAGGGTTTGCAGATGATATCACAAACAATCAGGTAATAACACAAATTTCTCTAGTAAAATAACACACCAGTCATATCTTCGTGATCGATCTGATACTTTAGAACTAGTTTAACTTCAAATCAATATTTAAACACAAATTGTTACAAATATGGGCCTAACTACAATGAATATAAGCATCATTTTCCTTTGCCCTAGCTCCTAGCGTATCGTCAGCCAAGCAGCACAAATAATGCTCAACAAATGCAATAGATAGACAGCAAAACCCTACGGTGAACCCTTCCATCCAGGTGTCGGCTGCTATCGATTTCTAAAGCGTGGCAGGAGATTTCCTCCGACCGGTCGTAGCATGTAGCAGCGGTACGCTTTAGATTCATTAGAACAACGCCCAGCGCCAGTCCGTCCGCCAACAGTGACACCGGGTGATGCATCCGATCCGAACCGGTGATGCAATCGGCTTGTCGGCATGTTTAGCCCGGGGAATGTAAATTTGAAAAGAATTCCGAACACACACACAATCACGACGATTCCCTTTGCTAGACACTAGAGGTAGCAGTCCAGCAGTTCGAAGTGAAAACAAAAGACGCAAAGCGCCCTAATGCGTGCCATTCTCTTCACGCCGCTTCCAACGAAGCCGACAAGGTATTTGCCATTGCCTTGTCTGTATCTGTCTAGCGAAGCGATTGTCTTCGAGCTGTTAAGGCCACTACCGGGAGAGAAAACAAAATGCACCGGCAAAGACAAAACAAAAAAAAAAGTGCATCTCTCCCTACCCGAAAAGAGACAAATGGGCGAGCGGATTGTGTTCCTTCCTTATTTATTATTACACACTTTCAGCTGGTCTGGATGGTTGGCTTTTATTTGTTGGTTTGTCTCGGGTTTTTGTTTTTTCCTATCACCGCCAAACAACGCACGACCTAAAGCATGAGAAACAGATTACTTTCAGAACGTCCAACAAACGTGTGCGGTGTTCACTGTGTGTTGATTTGGCCGTCGTTTTCATTTCTCCCGATCCAGGTTGAATCACGACGGGAAACGCCGGACCCGAAGAAGGCAATGTTCTTGTTCTGTACCGAAGAAGGTTCCCTGGCGTGTGCCCCGGGCCCTGTACGTGTGTGCGGTGTGGCACGAACGCGAACCGTACCGTGGCCAGTTCGAGAGTTTTCATTTTCCGTCCCATTTGCCATCCATCGTGCACCGTTTTGTTGAGCCAAAAACGCCACCCGAACCGGGACAGAAGGTGGCATTAATTTTAGAGCAGCCGATGCGCCGCGGATGAATTGTAAATTTATGGTCGGTTTTAAATTTATCATACAACTCGAACGTGGCCGTGGCCACGGGTGATGATAGGACGGTCGGCCGAACCTTCAATCGTGAGTGGAAATTGAATCGATGCACGATTTCGGGTGGCACAAACGGAGCGCTGCCAACGTTTATGTGTTTACGATCTGGAATCGGGCAGCAAGATTGCACCACAAATTGCTACAGTGAAGCCAGAATCAAACACAACAAGGGTAGGAGAAACCGGTGAGAAAAAAAAAACGATCAACTAACGTACAGACGGAAAGTAGACTTAGAATTAGCCCGGTGGCTTTTTTATTTTAGGGACTTCGATCCACCCGGTCCGAATCCTTCCACCGGCCTTAGGGTTAGGGCGGCCAATGTTAACGATGCAGATGAGAAACGAACTTATAATAAAATAATTACTTCTAAATTACAGCTCTCGAAAGCAGCTGCAAGCACTGCTCCGATGCTAATACGTCCGATTATCTCTCGTTCGTTCTGGATGCTTTATGCCTCAGTTTAGGTCTGTTTTCTGGCTTCGTAGGTACTAGGCATTATATTTTTAGAATCCAATTTAAAGTAGTGAATTCCATCTACTTCATTTAACGAACATTTCTTAAATAATAAAATATTTAAACAAATTTTAATTAAATAATACATTTAATTGCAAGAAATGTTACAAAATCATTAAAAAATATTAATATTCAGCCTGATCTACATCGAATAAAAATAACAGGAAAACAAATAAACATAAAAAAAAAATGAGTAAAAAATGAAAAATATCGAAAAATAGAGTATAGAATATAGAATTTAAAACTTAAAAATAAATAAATAATATCATCAAAAAGATAAAACTACTACAAAGAACGAACAATTCAGGTACACAATGAAGGAGCTAAGAATACTAGTTAATATTCATTTATGTGGAAAAACAAATTCTAGTATTCATTTTTGCTATTTTTAAGGTAAGATTCTCCATTGTTTCATTGTTTCGAAAGTCTATAATTACCAATGAAAGGAAAAGTTCAAGAAAACATCCGCTAGGCTATTGCGTTGTTGTTTGATTAATGTATTTTGCAAAAAAGCTATTTATTTTTTCATTTGATATATTACAAGCTAATAAAACCTTTCAATACTTTAAGTTTTGCCTTTCATTATTCTCATTTTGTTGTTAAAATATAAAAAAATTAAATTAACTTAAACGAATTTGAATCGACAGAGAAGAATTTTTTGTCGTTTAAAATGGCTACACCGTATGAGAAGAAATATATTGATGTACTTTCTTAAAATAAATATTTCTTGCAAAAACAACCACTACCAACCCAAATCAAACATGGCACAAACAAACAACTGTATTAAATCGCGTTAGAGGTAGAACAAAAACCGTCTAACAAGCACCTGTTTTGGAAATGGTTGGGGATTATCTTACACTGCCCACGCCATTGTTTGCCAGTCGCAATAAGTTCTGCTCGTCGCAAGTCACTGAAACTGAACCTACCTACTAGCCAGCCCCAATAAAACCTATAAACCGCTCCATATCAAGCCGGGCGCTCGAACCATTCTCACCATAATGCCTATAAATAGATTAGTAGGCCTCCCCCCCCCCCTCATCATCATCAAAAGCCGTCTGGAATGAGGAAAGAATCCGCGTGCCTAAATACGACCATAACCCGATGGAGGAGGGGGGGGGGGGGGGGGGGCGTAGGGTGAATAAAAAACCCACATCTTTCCCACCCGAGCAAACGGTTGCAGTAGCTGCAAGTAGCCAAGCAGCCAAATTCGATGCGCCCCATGCGTTTTCTCATCCGAGCAGATCGTGTACCGTCCGTGGAATGTTTCGGGATGCGCTCGGGTAACATTCCGGTCGTGCAAACAACGACGGGACGGGAATAGGAATAATTTACGATCAGCGGCGCACTAACACGGTGGGAAATGAGAAAAATACACACACACACACACCGAAAGCAAACTCGAGATCGATCGAGATCCGAACAGAACCCGCGCGCTTGGATGCATTCGTCCAAATCGCCGACACCGAAAGGCTTCCACAGTTCCAGGTCAATTCTTATTGATAGATTGCTTCACTCTCTACTACACTTCGGCACCAAAATTGCAAAATCTGCGGGTAGCTTCTCCGTGCCCAGCAGGAAGGTAGTAAGCCCAGTAAGTTTTGAAGTTGCGTGCGTACGCTGCGTACGAGCACGTTAATTAATCATTACAGGTGCGAGCACCTGCCCGGAACGCAACCGTAGCGGAACAGTAGAGCCCGAATCGACAAGAAGAGAAAAACGTTCACATTCGGGAGCTTCAATCAGGAATATTCCCATTGATAATTAGTCATACTCCGGGGCAGGTTCACCCTCACGGAGAAGTCAAAAAGTGGAAGGGTATCCTCAATAAAGGGTAGCCATCGCTTGTTACGCTGCTGGTACGTACGAGTCAACGTTTTACAACCCCAAACGCTTTGCTGGGCGTCCAATGATCCGCACTGCTCGTTTGGTTCCATTTTCTGATTCTATACGGTGGAAGCTGTTTTTTGAGTGGAAAAAAAATAAAGGCAGTGGAACAAATACCATGTTACCGCTTCCAGCAATGAATGGATAAGCAGCGCGTAAGAAACGGTTGCCCGAAAGCGAATGAAAGAACGTTTAGCAACAGAAGAAGAATAGAAAAGAATGAACGGGAAAGAAAGGAGAAAAGGTGAAGAATCGGAACTTCGAGATGCGATTCGAATGCTTTCAATTAAAATCGAATTCCCGTCCAATTTTCCTCATTTCCATTCACATTCTCTACGGTTCTATTGCCATTAATTAGGAGACGCGAGTGAACGCGTTGGCAAACGAGCGCAGCCGCCAAATCGCCAAAGAAGGCGTGAAACTGGACCGGGCTGGGCTGGTGTGCAACACCACTCACCGACGGCGGGTATCGGGTCGGGTGTATTTCGTTTTTTTATTTTCCCTTCCCAAGTTCATCTGATCTGCCCCGTGTCTAGGATGATTTGCGGTAATCTGGGCAACAACAAAAATAAAACAGGAAAAGAAAACGGATAATGACGAACCGGTAGGAGTGATCCATTCGGCCGCGATCCATGTCAGGAGCAGTGGCGTTTTAGAGGAAATAAGGTAAACGATTGCCCTACAGTGTGGACGACAAGATTTGTACATTTAAGGCGAGAAGTATGCAATCAAACCACTAAAATTTGGTTCTATTTTATCTAACGAAAATTTAAAGTAGAAAAAAAGTAATTTTAGTGAAAATAATCAAGAATATGTTTTAGAAACAAAGGATTCATAGATATGAAATCATTATAGAACAATAGTTATATAAAAATTAGATAAAAATTTTAATAAGCTGAACATTTAAAAGCAATAATGAGAATTATAATATAAAAAGACATAAATTGTGCAGCAAATGCTATTAAACTGTACCAAACTAATGAGCAAATGAACATAAAAAAATAAAATCAAAACTAAAGAAACTAAGAACACAAAGAAACGCAAATCAAACGAACCGACCATAAAAATAGAAATACGTTTTCATTATTTACCTTTTTCCTTTATCAATCTGCTATATTTCCTCACGTTTTTGAAGAAATTAAACTATAATAAAAATGGAATTAAATATTATAAAAGATAATAGAATAATACAACATTTAAAAACTACTTTTGGACCGTTTCGGCCATTTTTCCAGCACCACACTGTACTTCAAGGTGTTTTGTCAAAAAATTGCCTCTGCAACGGTCGTAGATCTTTTTATCGACCGGGCAAACCAACGATCACCTTTCGCCATTAGCCCATACCGAAACCTTCCCATGACCGAACGCCCCACGGAACGGAGCGGGCTCACCTGGACTTAATAATCGGGTATGAAATTATATCCCATTTGTTTCAAGCCCGTCACCGGTTCAGGTTCATCGCGCCACGGGGTAGGGGCGTAGCTCTCGGTGCGTAGTTTGTCTTTGCCTTGCCAGCTTTTACGGTTTGCATCCGAACCCGAAAAAAAACAACACCCGAGCTGGTCTGGTCAAGACTTTCGCTCAAGTGTGTCGTTACTTATCCGCCGCCTGGGAGAACTGTGAGCGGAAATGACCATTTAACCATTAACCGGGCGTGCTGCGGACGTTATGAAGCGGAAAGTAAAACTGTACG
>STHB01002214.1:0-17834 GCA_018908115.1 Anopheles rivulorum | reverse complement strand
ACATCTACGGGCGGTGTCACGGGCAAGCGCGTGGGACGCGTCGGTGACACGCCTATCATTGGCTCGGGGACGTACGCCGATAACAGGCTGGGCGGTGTGTCACTTACGGGCGATGGCGATATCATCATGAAGGTGTGCATCGCGTACGATGTGCTGCGTACTGCCGAGCTTACCGGGCGCGAGCTGCAGCCCGTTGCCGATGAGCTGCTCGACACGATGACCGCCTCGCTGGGCGGTACGGCCGGGCTGGTGGGGGTGGACAGTGCGGGCAATGTCGTGGTGGCGCACAACTCCCAGCATATGTCGTGGGCTTATCAAAGGGGCGATACCGTTGCCTACGGTGCCAGCAAGCAAGATTTTAACCTGCTGCCTGCCACTGACAGCCAATTCATTTCGCTTGCCGAGGAGCTCGATTTCGAGACAAAACGTGTGCACTGATAATAAACACAAAAGACAAACCGTACGATAAAACTGACTTTTGGGATGATAGTTTGTGTTGATTTCAACTTTCTTCCAACATTACTTTGCTTGATAAATGTTTAACAGGCTGCTGTAAAAAATGAAGCATTTTTTTTTTTTGTTAGAAGAATAAAACACAAAATCTTATGCAAAATCCGGTCCCTATCTTTTAATCACTTCCTTCTTAGATTGTATTTGTTCCTTTTGTTCCATTATTAATCTCTCTCTCCAGCTTCTCCCGTATTCTCCGGCACGAAAATATGCATTTCAATTATCCATCATAACATTAGCATTCGCAAACAGCGTCTCCACTGATCGCTGGAAACAGATAAAAAGCGTCGGATTTAGGCGTCTTTGGTTTTTGAGGGGTTTTTTTTTTTTTGTTCATTTCGTTCCTCCGCTTCCTTTCTCGACGCAAAACCTTCCTAAACTCAAAATAATGAGGCGAAAAGCTAATGCTGAAATAAGATGACCGTTAATTTTATCAAGATTAAGCGCCATTTATCTTTCTCCGTGGCATTACAACAGCGCCACAAAACTCTCCGTGTGTCTCACAGCACGAAGGGAACACGACCGGGCACCAATCTTCCAGCAAGGCGCGTGGTTTTTATTTTCACGCTGATTTAAAGTGGGATTTTGTTCGATTAAATTTCCACCCCAAAAAGCGCTTTAAAGTTAACCCAAAGCATTTAAAAGCAGACATTATTGCTCGCTGCATCTGTGGTCGGGTGAGTAAATCGGAGCGCCATATCAAACGCATATCAAAATCACTCTCATTCGTAGCATAATAACTGATCCCCAAACGAAAATGAATCATCATAAATCGTTCTAACCTTTCACACCGTGTGCTACGATCATCAATCGGTATCAAAGGCAAACACAGCATTTTCTTCTGTATTTGTTTTTTCCTCCCCGGCCAGTTAGAAAGATATATAGTGCTACATAGATACAGCGATTCATTATTTTATTGCTAGAATTATTATTCTCCTGGGCAAACGTTCACAATCCGGAAACTAACAGACATCACAACACACAAAAAAAAACACACCATTGCTTGTGCGTTGCTGTAACAAATGGAGCCGGAAAAATTCCAATTAGGTGCAGAGAATCCGATGAACGAAGCAAGCGTTGAGCTTGGTGGTCGCGATAGTGACTAACAAAACACGACCATACGAGCTGTCCACCGCTCAACGGTGGCAGCAAGGCTGCACATGAAACGGAACACCTTGGCCACCAGACCGTCAGGTGTGGAATGTAAGCTGCACGGAAAACGGCATTTATCAACCTGTCCCCAAACCGCAAACCATGCACCCGGCTATGCGTTACGCCATTTCGCTTTCGGTGGGCGGACAGTCAACAACACGCGTGCTAGCCGGAAGAGACTGGCGGCCCGAGCCCAAAATGGCTTCCATAAATCTCGCAAAAAGCTGTACACAGACACTGGCACCCTGCTGGTAAGTGGTGTGTCCGGCGAACCAGAAGGTAGATTCGTCCGGTGGGAGTGCTGCCTAAAGGTGCTAAAGCTTTTCGGTGGTGGCCAAGCACTAACCACTATCCGGATCGCCTCCGCCTTCGCAGGTGAACCGATAAAAGTCGATAAATTTTCCACAGATACATCACTGCATGCTTCACACATCAAGTGGTGTAGATTCGCTAGCCGTGCGTCCGTCTAATGGTGTTGTGCTTCTGTTCTTTGATGTTTTTGCTGTTGTCTGTTTCGAATGAATGTTTCAAGGAGCTAAGATAGCAAACACGAATTTTCGGCAGAATGCTCCCAAAAGAGAAGAATCTCCCAAGAGAATCGCTAAACACAACGAGATCTAGAATCTAATCGTTTACTCACTGAATTAATTAAAATTGTTTTCAGAAAATATACTTGGTTTATTATAATATATTTTTTAATAAAGTAACTTCGAACACAATTGTTTCGAAGCAGATCATGCAATAATTTTAAACGAAAACACATAAACAAACACTTACATGCAAGTCCTCCAATCCAACTCATGCACGGTTTTTATATGTAGATATATATATATTACCTGCCCTGGACAACCGTAAGTAGCTGCCATTGGTATGCTATCGAAGCGTTGGTAGTGCGAAAGCTAGGATGCCGGAGACATTGGGCAGAACCGCGTCTCCGTTTCCTGTGGCCAATGTCAGGGGAACGTAAAGCAAGCGATACTGTTCGGGTGTCGGGTCGTGTGCACAGTCCCTGATAGTTTTCGTCTATGTTTCACTTTTCCTTTTCATTCATTTGCACACTTATTCTGGTAGAAGCAAAACCAAAGAAAACAACACAATCTTTCTACGAAACAAGAAATTGGAAATGGGAATTATTCGTAAAGGCAACTTTTAAAACACTTGTTTGGGTGAAAGCACTTGTAAAAGTCCAACACACTGCATAACTGCTGTTTTAAAATAATTCTATAAATTTTTAAAAATATATTGTTAGTTTAAAGCTTTACACTCCAAAACACACGTCAGTCTTCAATCAGTTAAATTCTATAATTAGTTTATTAGTTTAATTACTCTTAAAGCTATTTATAGTCATACAAGCACAAAGGAATAACAACAAAAGGAATAACAATTTGTTGGCATTTCACGATTTTTATAATATTTTTTTTTAATTTTGCACATTATAAATAAAATCTTTAAACAGGAATAAATTATTATATTCCGAGACAATTATCCATATTTATTCTCCATTAAATGTTTATAAAGCTTTCAAAACCTAAAATCTCGAATCCAAAAACATGTACAATTGGCCCTCCCTTTGTGCAGCGCTTAAAGAAAAGCCAATATTTTGTATTCGGTTGGTTGTTCCCAAGTGCTCGAAGCAGCTTTAGAAATAATTTTTCCCATTTGCAGACACAAAAAAAAAAAGCACAATACACCTTTCAAGACCACGAATCGGCAAAATGAACTTACACTCCAGTTGCTGCACATTAACTTTGCACTTACAATCGTTTCCTTTCCTTTGCATTATTTTTCTTTTTGTTCCCTTGCGTAGGATTTAAGCGATTCGAAATAGAAAGTGACTAAAAGCCTCCACACCAAACATCCATTCGGCACTAGCAGCTCGGTGCTTTATGCATTTCCTTAATCTCACTGCTATTGTGTGCGAAGGTGCCAGACGACCGGAACCGGGTGGGGGTTAAGATGGCAGCAGCAAGGTGGCAATATGCCTAGCTTTCCATTAAGGGTTTTGCTTTGTTTCTTTCGCACTTTTGTCTGCCTGCGGGAAAATGGTGCAGAGTGGAGCCAGGAGTGTACCAGCTGATTCACACTCTAATTCTTATGCATAATTATGCTACTATGCTTTATGTCATCCCGGCGGTGACGTCTTTGAACGAAGAAAAATAAAATAAACCTAACATTTTCTACAATTCAAAGCAATTTTTTCCCAGATGTAATAAATTCTCAAAAATAAGCTCTCTGAGTCTTTCAGACAGAATGGGTTTTAAGCCCATTTTTTGCCTTTTCAACTGTAAATCATACCGAAGCTTATACGAATCAATGCCCACAATGCAATGTCCCCGCATGATGTTGAGCACGATATTTCCCGAATAAATATTTCATGGTATTCCGAAAACTCTACTCCAATGCTATCAAACGATACAGTTCCAACCATTGATTCATGTTCGTTTTTTTCCCACCCAGTTACATCAAATGCTAATATTCGCTTCATCGAAATTATTCCCCGCTGTCTGTGCTTTTTTTCGCATCCCAGCTGAATGATAAATTGATTCTGTGCTGATTCCAATTCCGATTTGGTGTACCGTAGGCATACTTCAGCCATGTTTCACTTGCACAGTAAATGGAAAAGTTCATCACAATTCTGCTATTTGGTAATAGGCCGTCCGGGCCACCCATCACCCACAGCAAGGCGCACGAAAACCGTCACGCATCGTTACATCGTAATCCCGCGCTCGGCAAAGACCGAGCTATTCAGCCTTCTCGGTGACTCCATCAATACGACGACTCCATCGAAAGATTACCTTTTGCCGAGTGCTGTCAATTCCTACCGAGAATTTACTAAGAGCCAAACAAAACAACAACCCAGAAGAAAAGGAGAAAAACCGTACACATCTCAAAAGAACTCAAACAAACTCCAATCTCTGTCGCCGGCAATTCACAATTTCTCATCATATTGCCGCACGCTAGTCTGCGCTAGTCACACAATACGCCGTGGCCTGCTCTACCGAGCGCTTCGGTGCAAACAACTCAATACGGTAACATTTTGTCTGCCGTTGCCATAACCATTCTTCTAGCATTTCCTGAGCTTTTCAAATTCATTAAAAATACATTTTCACAACTCCCACAAAAGCGATTACCGTTAATGGTGCTGGAGATTTTGCTGGAGATGGTAGCAGAAAATAATAACAGTTTCAGACACAAGGGACGGAGCTCAAAGCCGGCACTGCTGTTGGGCTAGGTGCCTTAGGTCCTGTTGATAGTTTGGTAAACATTATATAAAAAACTGGAGACGGAACACAAAAAACGCTTGCCAGCAAACAAATCTTCTACCTGTTAAAAGGACATCGAGCTGGTAGGGAAAAAGATTCCCCGAGGAGATAATAGGACAACTTTCCTTTTTAAAATAATTTTCTTCTCACTGCTGGTACACTTTGGGTATGGAAAGCATGGAAACCAGTTTGCATGGGCCACGACCGGTTTGCTCTTAGAGTGCGTCCCAAGATGGTAGACTTGTGATAAATTAGTTTTCCTTTTTTCGGGCTGGTTAAATCTACCGAGCAGTAAGTAAGTTCCCAACAGTAGCACCAGGTTCTACGACGTCCTCAAACCGAACTTCATGACTTCGCCTCCGAATGCAAAGTGTTATTTTTCGATCAATTTCCTTCGCCCGTTACTTGGCCATTATCGGGCTGCGTACGGACACCATTTCTATGCGAAACGTTTGATTTTAGCTACTTTGCTTCCCATCGTGTCGTTTGGTTTTTTGGACGAGGAGAGTATATCAACTAACTTCTCAGTGGTTCGGTTTCTGATAACGACTTCAACTCTCTTCTCTCTGTCTACCACCGGGACTCACCGATTGTCCTGCCTTAGCTCACTATGTTTAACTTCAGACGCCCAGCAGTTTTATTATCTCGTTTGATTAACCACTTGGATGCTTTGTAACAAGCTGAATCCTGCGGTGCTCGAGATAAAAGTTTACCCAAGTGCCACGGTCGGTGAGGCAGCCTAATACGTCTCCCGTGCTGTCACACAGGATCATACTCCAGCGAAGGATTAACAAATGCCCAAGGCGTTCGATTTTCCTTTGCTGAGTGTTTTGCCATTGCCAATCCTACTCTTGCAGCACAAGTACAACCCACAATCAAAGCGCTGTCAATGAAGTTGAAGCTCTCGTTTAATGAAGTTTCATTCCCCTGGACGCTGGAATGGGGAAGGATTGTAGCCACTGAAGCAGAAATGACCCGAGGGCTAATTGCAAACGGCACATCAACCAAAGGCATCGTAAATTTTAACGATCGTCTGATGGGTGTTCAATGATGATGTGATCGAGCATGATCTCGTTATAATTAACAGCGCACCATTACGAACAACGATACACTACCCTAGAGGAAAACTAACAAGACTCTTTCGGAGACTAACGGATAGTGTGGACTAGGATGAGTTTTAAAATTGTTTTTACAACGGGGGTGTGTACATTTGAGGAGCTTGTAGCCGTTTCTGAGTTGTTTTCATGTTGAAGTGGAATATTTATAAATAGATGTGAAATATTTCACAGTTTATGAAACTTTTTCGGAAGGAAATTAATTTTGAATCTGTCATGTCGGATTACTGACATATACTAATCTATGAATCGAGTAAGCTTTACTACTACTTTAAGGTTTACTAAAAACTGAGGTCTCTTTACAGTAAACATGGACACGGGCATCTTCGATTTCATTTCAATTCTCAGACTTCCTTTGATTGGTAACAGTAGATGCAGAATATTTTAAAAATATATTCTGTATACTTAAATATAGTATCAATATATAATGACTGTTATTCCAAGAACTGAGAACTCTTAGAAAGAGCTCTTTAATCATGTGCAATCTTCCGTATATAAACCACACTTCAACATTCATATCGAAAAATTCCACTCACACTTTGAAATAATCTAGGAATGATTCCACGTGTATTCAGAAAACCATCAAAAGAGTCGGCTTATGTTTTCATGTCAAAATTTAAGTATCACGCTGAGAATCTTGATTTGCTTTTTACAATTTTCTATTTTTTAAAGACTAAAACCCTTCTTTAAAGAAGGATATCATCACTTTGGATATACTTTACCACAAAGTGACAAAGTGTTGCTAACACTTCGGTGAATAGAATGCTTTTTCTTATATATTAAAAAAAATAAAAAATCGTAAAGATAGCTCCATCATCATACTATCAAAAGAATATCAGCTACATTATTATTTTCAACAACATTGATCCATCATGCCAAACAAGTTTGGCTGTAAAAACTAAACCTTTTCACTCACTGGCAAGCACTGTATCTTTTAGCGCTTAACAGAAACAAACGCTTTTTTCCTCCATCATGATATGACATACAACAGGAAGCAGGAAAAAAATGTGTTCATACGATAGCACCAGTGTAGTATGTCAGATCAATAAAAAACAATCTTAAGGCACTAATCCTTCCTTCATCGCACACACACACCCGGAACCTCATCGCTTTCGAGGAGCGACATCCGATCTCGTTACGCACCAACACAGCCGTACGTCAGCAGTTTCATGGCACATTCGGCCATCGTTACCGGACACTCTCCGGGTGCGATTTATGCTTGCGCCTTTTTTTCCACCCCACGGTCAGGGCAACCGGACACTAGCAACTTTCCCAGCAGCTGAACGATGGGTGTCGTTAGAACTTTTCTGCGTGCGTAAATTCTGTAAGTGAATAAACAGTGACCCGCCCATTGCCGGCCCCATTCGCTTGTTCGTTCGGTACATTCGTTGGAATGACAAAAACTTGATTTCCTTCGTACATTTTCGTTTTTTTTTGGTTCAATTTTGCTTTGCTTAGGGCGCAACATTCACATTGTCATGTCTGCTTTTTTTTTTGTTTCGAATACTTTTGCTCTGTGAATACGTAGCATTTGTTGGCACACACAGATGGGTACCGCCTTTACTAGTGAAAAGAAAAAAAAACCTTCCAAACCCCGGTAGTAAGGAGACAAACAAACGTTACACCAGCACCAGGTTTGGAATGACGACAGCAAGGACAAACTGTGGCACGACTGTGGCGCCAGTGTCTAGCAGGGTTGGGAGGCAGAATTTATCCCGCCTCTGGAACATGCACCGCCTCCCCCCCCTATCCTCCCACCCACCTCATCGACGGGAATTTAAACACCCCCGGGACGTTGGCGCCCTTTTCCTGTTGCGCTCCAGATATATATTAGCAAGATTTGGTCCCCTCGATTGCGCTTCCTGGCGCTGGCCCGTGCTGCTAAGTTCTCACGCTTGCTCACGAGATAGAATTGTTTGCTCGAATCGTGCGCTATTCCGCCCACTGATACAGCATCCACCCTGCCCTGAAGAATGGTTCCAGTTTTCGCACCGTTGACAGTGCGTTACGAAACAGGAATGGAATGTAAAGCAGCTTACAGTGTCGCACAGACGGAGCGCATGTAACAATGCAACACCAAAAAAGAATGACAACAACAATAAAAAAGCCAAGAGCCCGAGCCCCGGTCACGGTAAGCATAACTGAGCATGACAGCATCAGCCTTGTACGGGTGTGTAAGGCACCGGCCCGTACCAGACGTGAGCTTTAATAATTCAAGGTCCTCCCCGATGGTCTCCACGGCATAGCGTCACGTGTTACACCACGTGTCGGCGGAGGCACCGGTCCGAGAGAGAAAGAAAGAGCGAGCCCTTTCACTTTTCCCTTTTCGTATTCTTTCCTTTTGTTTTATCGGGCCAGTCGCAATGATGTGGGTCCAGCTGTAGCTTTTTTTTACATGCTTTGCGTCCTTTCCGACCAGAAAACGCACCCGGGAGGCGATGGTTTTATTTGCTTTTCTCTTTTTCCTTTTTTCTGTTTCTTTCATTCGTCCGGAACTTCCTGCTCCGTGTCACGGTTACGGCATCGGACAGCGCAAACGAATGCGCTTCAAGAGAGCAGAAAATGAAGGAAAAATTAGATGACATACGAATTAGATACCTCCATCCGGAATAAGATAAACTGTCACTGCTGTTTCAGGGATACTAATGGGAGAGAGAGAAAGGGAGAAGAAGAAACACACTAAAACGGTGGCACGTGAGAGAGCATGCCAGCGCGTTCGTTACGCAATCACAACCGGACGGCCGACAAAAAAACAAAAGGAGAAAAGCCTTAAGAAAATAAGTTACAGATAAACCACATTACCCAGCCGAAAGGGTGCAGTTATTCATGGCTGAGTGCTGACCTGGCACGATGGGTTTTACTTAGTAGAAAGAACAAATCCAATGGAAAACTCTCTGATACACACACCAGATACACTTGATCGATAAGAAGCATAATATGCATCCCAAGATGTGTCATAAAGTCCTCAATATTCCTAACGAACCTCTTTACTCGTTCATAAGCTGGACGTATGATTAGCATCTCTCACGCACAGGCTTTGTTCATTTTTCTGTTCCTTTGTTCAAGTAACAACGGCACGATCTTTGTCTAAAGATGCCAAACCCATCGTAATGTTTATCTCATTACGTTTAATTTGAATTTTGTTCTATCCCTTTCGGTAGCGTTTGCTTGAATGCATACGCATACCAAGACGGTAGCACTGAATCGGTAGCCTGCCCTCTTTATAGCCGTCTGCATTCTTGACGTGAATGTAATGAAATAGCAACGAACACGCTGGCAGCCAATGTTACTCCGTTCGTTGCCAACGGTACGTACGTGAGACCCTTCTGCAGTAAGAGGTGATCTAGCCAAGCAATTCCAAACTGTTTGCATCCCTTTGGGCGTACCGTTTTGGGGTGCAGCATCCAAGCGAAACGATAACACTCGCTCCAAACATCAAGAAATTGCAACTTCCCTGTTACTGTTTCACACAACCCTTTGCAGCTCGAGTAATACGAGCCCGGGTTGGTTTATAACCCTAAAACCGAAAGGTTTTTATGTGCACTCTTAACAGGGTGTTTTACTGTAAAACTAGTATGCTGGCTAGCTTCCGTTTTGCAGTTACAACAGCTAGACAGCTGGTGCCAAAAAGGATTTACTGCAGTGCCCGCACCACGCGGTGCACTGCAGTATGGTGGAGACTCGATTTAATTGTTGATTTTTGGCCTTTCGAAATTGTGTATTCAGAGCCCGGTTCCCACTACCCACAACTATTCATGGCAATGGCGCTGATGAGGTGATGAAGCAGCTCAAATAGACCCGCAACAAATCATGCGAATGCCTGCCTAGTGTGTGCTGTGCTGCTGCAGGTTTGGAGTTAGAAGCGGCAAAGATAAACCACACCCAGAACCATGTTCAAGAATACATGATTTAAATGTTTTACAGCTGCCTGGTACGGCGAAGAGGTTGCACCAATGTTTGGTGCCGAAATCTACACACCAACCTTGCTACGATGCTACCAGATGGAGCAGCGAAAAGATGAAAATGAGAATTCAATGCGCAACATAAACTATCGCCTCCCTAGCAGGACGATGATTTTGCCGGTTAGAAACAAACATGTGCATGACCCTGTTTTTAATTTACGTCCAGCCAAAACCAAACCATAGCTTGACGTAATGTCTTGTTTCGAAGATTTTCTTTTGTGTATGATGAAATATGTTGACACAGATTGTTTACCACCACAATACGCACACCGTTTGTCTGCGTTCGGTTTCGAGATTTGTAGTGTTTAAAATATATGTGCATAACATTAGAACATGAGACAAATCAAAGTTTAAATAGTTTGTTTCATACCCTAACGAATGTGACCACCGATAGGAGTTGTACTTCGAAATTTTGTTAACTAACTGAAATGTTTATCTGTTATTAAAGAAATAAATCATCTCTTTGACTCAAAAAATCGCTTCAAGTCTCAATCACAAAGTTACCAATATAAATTTCAGAATAGACATAACAACATTCTTGGGGTCACAGATATCCAACGAATGTGACAAGTATTTTAAAAAATAATGTATAATAGAACAAGTTTGATGACAAGTTCATTGTTGATCTCAAGAATTGTTTCGACGGTCATTACATGCATCTTGTCCAATACAACAATCAATAATCGCATAAGTAGATCCATAAAATTAAGAAGGCTTGTAGCTTTAAACCCCTATACAACACTTCTCAAAAGTCCTCAAAATTATGCTGAATTCCCTCGCTCGTTACATTAATGGCCAATTTCGTCACATTCCTCTCAACGCTCGAACATTCGAACGAATGTGCAAACATTTCTCCTAAACCTTAATTATTAATCAAAGGCCACCGGGGAATGCCGGCTGTCCAACGGCAGCACACGAAAAGCCCGATCACGTACGATCCTCATCTCGTTTACAATGTCACCAATCCAATCGGACAATTCGTCCACGGGACAGCCGGGAACGAGGTGCGATTATTCCCATGCTGCACCAAGTACGTGTCGGCCTAATCTTCAGTTCCAAAAGAAAAAAAAAACGATTACGACATACATCGCGTGACGCACGACACATCACAGCATTTGCCAGCATTATGCATTCCGCATCGCCATCCGAACGTGATCGGTAGCATGGATGAGCAAAGTTATAGGGAGATGTGGTGCGTTTGTGCGAGCAGCGGTTTGGTTTTTTACGACATGTTCCATTTTCTTTTGATCAGAAACATTCAACGAAATGTGCTGTTTTCTGCCACTGACTAGCACAACGGCACGGCACGGCGCTACGGTGTAAGATTTCGATATTCCCGAAAAAAAAAGAAAAGAAAGAACCACTCGGCGACAGACGCAATAAACATTCGGATGGAGTGGACCTTGATGGAGTCGCCATCATATTGTACGCCGGCGATCGGCATGACCATACCCGATGCAAGCGCTTGTCAATGTCGCCTCGTAATGCTTTTCCCGCTGGCGGACTGACATGATTGGATTAGGCGATGCTGAGTCAGCATCGTCTCTGCACGGTAGCAATCAGCATATACACATCGCTCCGGTTCAATATTTGAGATCAATCAACGAGGCGAACGATGGCATTTGCTTATACATGTCATAAAAATAACATAACCGAACCGGAGTAGGTTTGCTTCTGAGAATTGAATGCGCGGAATGGAAAGAGCATTATGCACGCGCGAACATTTCGTGGAAAAAGAGTCGAATTTTTCCTTCCCCGAAACTAATTCGCCGCGAATTGGGAAACGAATTTAAACAGCTGAAAAAAAAATTCACCGGAGTGCATTAAGGTTTCATATAGCTCAGTGCATGAAACGCAAAATGTACAAAACGCCATAAGCGACTCAAACTGTTGCTCCTTACAAATCACATATTGAACAAATATTTAGCAAAAGAAAAACAAATGCTCCGAACTACCACCGCACTGCTGCTTCTCGTCGAGGACCGTTGCCAACCACTGTGCAAACACCGTACGTGTCAAGCAATGGGTTAAATCTCTGGAAGATACGTGTCACTTTCGTATTTCTAGCTTGCCATACCCGATGGTGCGAAGCTCACCCCAGCTTGTCACCATTGCCGCCCTCTGTGTTGTGGCCTGTTGCTTCCGTGTTTCAGTTCGTTATCTATTTGGCGTACGACAGCGCATCCGCCGGTGTTCGTGCTAGTTTTCCCAAGAGCCAAGTGCAAAGATTTGCCAATTTGCTAAACGGATAAATGGTTAATACTTTCATGTTTGCTGATGTTTTTTTCTCTTTCTGTCCCTCTCACTCTCTCTGCACATCGGCACTGGGCGCGCGCGATGTAATGTGGACTTTAATGGCAAACGACAAACGAGCGACGACTGTGACGGGGCTTTTTTATCGACTAAACTTTGACGCTACTCAACAGGTTTTGTTCTGGTGTGGCGTTCCGAGTGCTTTCAGTGAACAACTTTTGATGGGTTTTATTGATGGATTTGCTTAGCGCTCTTTAAATGGAGAACATTAACCATGTTTTGTACAAATCTATCTGCCAAGGTTTGTCATAATTTTGAAGAAAAAGGTTGAATTGGTAGAGGTCGTAAAAACTGTTCCAATGCAAAATTTGGACTCCATTTTAAGATTAAATTTGTCTATCGGAATCAGAGCACTGCGTTCGACGTACACGATAACTCTCCAAATAACCTCCAATGTTCAATTCTTTTTCGGGCATTCAAAGCAAATTGCGTGTCAATCAACTCCAAAACCATCGACCATTTTAATTTCCTTTCAATTGCTTCTAGCTCTGTTCCAACTGTGCAGGTAAAGGACTAGCCTTGTCCTTAAGTTTCAAGTTCAAAGTCATCGAAACTAGCATGAGCTCGCGTGAAGTTGAATAGATTTATCTTGTCCGGCTTTCGAGTGCATGCCACCGCTGTCACGACCAATACTTGTGCGCCCCATGAGCATGAAACGAAAAGACCTTCACAAAATCCTTAGCGTAAGTCACCTTTCGCCGTAAGGTCAGTGGCGAAAGACAAACGAAAGCTAGGAACTAGCTAGGAACACTATTTCCAAAAGCATTTTCCTATCGATAAAAATGCCACACGGCACAGCATGTTTACACACGGCACGAATTCATTTAGATAATTTAATTCCATGTCCAAACGATCCGATCTGACATTTATTCGATTTGGTTCTCTATTTATTGCCACCAATGGTAAATGCATTCAATAATCCCAGGATGAAGCAAAAATTCATTTAAGCATCTGTATATTTGAGACTTATGCCAACAAAAAAACGGTCTAAGCTGGTGCCACTTTAATTCAATTTCCATCGACTGCATTTCGAAAGAAGTGCCATAATGGACCGGTATTTATTGATTATATACAAACCAAAAACTATCTCATTATCCTTTGCCTTTTTGCCGGTATCGCTGTGTGCGCCGAAATAAATTATCGTCTTCAGCTTCCAACATTCCAGTTGGCAGCTGGTGCGAACGGAGAAATATTTAAACATCCCAGTATTCATTCGGTTCCAGCCCGGAAGACATTCTATTGAATCCACCGACAAATTCCATCACGAAATTCCACCAGGAGCAACATTAAATACTAATTAAGTGCCTCGCACACAGTTGCTCGCCTGCTTCTGCTAGCTGGAATCCAATTGACAAGCAAGATAAGACGATTAAGATAAGATCTGTCAGCCGGTGGCCGTGTTTTGCTTTGTAAAGTGCTTTACAATTTATTCATCAAACTGTAAAGGAAATGATTGCGCATACCAAAACAGTACATTAATTGCGTACCATTCGATCGATGTGACAAATACTTTTGCTCGTTACTAACAACTCACACACTCCGGATGTCTTGCTAAAGTTTAAGCGTTGCCATTTTTTTTTTAAATAAATAGACTTTCTTTCGTGTTGTTCAATTAATTCTTTCTTACCCGATTCGCCCCCATACTTTGCATCGTGTAAACTCCGAAATTCAATTAATGAAACACACATTATCTCCCTTTTCACCCATTCCTGTTTTCTTCTAAAACGCCCCAAATTAGGTCCTTTCGTGCAGTACACTTACACAGAGTACAGTGCTGCATAACAATGCCAATTTCAGTTGCTGCCTGGGTATCGGGCACAAACCTTCGCTTCAGCGTATTTGTTTCACAGTGGAAAACATAATCCCTCCCACTTTTAAAAAGCTTCTTTGTCTGTCTTTCCCGATTCTGTTCGTGCTGTACAGTAAAACACGGGCAAGCCAAAAATAAGGCTGCCTTTTGTACCGTACAGCGAAAGTGCTTCTTGTCAAAAGCATCCGTCTTGCAAAGGAACGGTGTTTCTGGTGAACTGATTTTCCTCCTTCGTGTCTTTCTTTTTCTTTTGTGTTTGCCAAGAGTTTTGTTTCGATTTTCACATTGCTATGTTTGCACCAGATGTGAAACATCGATATTCTTATCATGAACGTGCGAAGCTTTTGCTCTCGCCCATTTTTATTTTAATGATGTTAAATTTTACACTTCGGCAGGAAGAAGGCAAACAAACTTTAATAATAGACTAGAAAATTAAGGAATACACTTTAATTGCATGACACATTTTTCAAAGAGTACAAAGTTTTACTGCTAAGGAAGAGAATGTAGTTTCTGATTAGTTTTGCAGGTTTAGTAATTAAAATGGTTTTAAAAGAATATCAAAAAAATATTTTTTCGACGATTGATGACTGCTGTTCTTCTTTTTAAACATGATAGTCATGAACCAACAAAACACATTGATTTTTAAGGAGCTTCACAAATTTAACACACTCTCCAAATACCCATTCCATCCTTATTTTCTTATCATTTTTTTTGAGTTAGTTTGCTGAAACAGTTAATCTGCTTTTTACTTTACTCCCAATTGTACCCATTGTAGTACAACACACTAGCAAATAAGGATCTCGTCAAAAAAAAAACGCAGATCATTACAAAACGTCCTTTTAAATCGTTTCCTGTTTCACCAAACAAAATATCATCCACTCCTTAACGCTCTGTGGGCAGATTCTCTATTTTTCCTCAACACACCACATCAAATATCCAGACGTAGCCAAGCCGTTACATTATAAATTACTGTCAAATTTGAATTTCATCGCTATCATGCTTACTGCCTGTGCTTACTTTATCCATGCAAATCTTTTTAACTCTGCGAGAGAAGTAACCAACCATAGCACATTACAAGCATTATTTAAAACGAATGAAAAAGAAAAGGGAATGAAAATAACAAAGTTGATTTTGATTATCGAAAAAGATATCATGCAGGCCGGTTGGAGGTTTTTTTTGCATTTCTTCACTTTGCAAGTAAAGGCAAAAAAATTGCCCAACAAAACATGAAACGATCATTGATGAAAAGCGTGACTAATCGATTATGAGTGTGCGATAGCTTTTTTTCACGCCATAAAACCCGAAATTATCTTCCACTAATCATGGTGCAAGGGCTATTTTTTCTGCTCGAGCAGATTATTGCTATGAACGATTATATCCTTATACACAGTGTATACGCAAATTGCTAAAATGGATATGGATATCGTTGTTGTTGCTTCGATTATGACATTGAGTAATTTTTCTAGTGAAATTATTCAGTAAAACAGAATAAAATATAGAGAAAAGTGTTTTTTTTATTAATATTGAACAATCTCTTAGTACCAGATTTTTATTAGATTATAGTAAAAAAAGCATGGCTTAGCTATTATGAAATTGATATTCCTATTTATACCATTTTTCCCGCAGTATTACTGCACCATAACGAATCACCAATACCGCAGCTTTTACGATGCGAAATGTCGCAGGTATGCAAATCTTCCGCCATTTTGTTAATTTATTTAGTTTCACACAGCAATATACTCGTCTATTTCATGCGACAAACTCGTGTGCCTTTCGCTAATCAGCTTACGACATTATACAATGACGAGCATCCTTGTTTTACACCAATAACGCTCATCGATTTTTTTGGAAAGAGTATAACAAACTCTAATATTAGAAATAAACCCTCCTCAAAAATGTAAGCCCACTAATGAGCTTTGATTGTTGATGAGCTTTGACAAACGAATTGCGTAAGAATTCATTTCCTTCAGCTTATTATTCTTGTGTGGTGAAAAGGACTCTCAAGAAAACAAAATCAAGTACCAAACGGGATTATCTAAAAGCACTAAGCGAAAGCCCTTGCACCAAGCCTTTCATTGTCACAGAACTGTTCCAAAATACACAAACCACTGCTTCGATTCGTAAGCCAAACTAATTGGATTCTATTTGTGAGTGTTGCGTAATTTAAAAGGTAACTGCGCCCTGAGTAAACTGGCTTCACGTCAAAATGCAATGGAGCCGCCTGGTGCTGCGTATCGGTGGAGACGCCCGGTGTTTCACGTATAAATGGAGACGCCAGGTGTTTCGCGTAAACCCGGATGGAGGATTCGTATTGCGGATTAGGATTACACCAAACCGGCAACCGGTCACACCGACCGAGCCAGCGATTAGTATTCAAAGGAGACTTCGAGACGGTGATGATTATTGCAAAGATAACCGACCGCCGCCATAAGCATTACAACCGACAACAGCTGGTTCCACGTAACCGTGCCACATTCCGGAACGATACCGAGCCGATCGTGGAATGCGAAATTCGTCTCTACCGGCTATCCGGTAGCTACGGCTTACAACGGTAATGAAACCATGGTCCGTTCGCGATCACAACCAGCACAAATGGTGCAACCAACAGCAACAGCACCTTCCCATACAGCAATCAGCAGCACACAGCGAAAGATGGAAGAAAAGAACCACACACAAACCTTCTCAGCTGACGTCCTTTTATGTCGCTTTCATCGCTGCACGGACCCAGCGATACGATAAATCGAGATATCCATTCCATCTGTTGCGGTTTCATCGTTAGCCACGGATGCCATTTTGTCTGTCGTCACGGTGTAAAGGTTCGTTCTCCTTTTTTGAGCTTATTTATCACCGCACCGTTTCAAGGCCAGCGCGAAACTAAGGTGTGATGTTATCGAATCAAGCAATGGTGTAAGCTTGAATGCATTATCATTGTACATACCAAGGTCACGATGGTTTAACAAAAGCGCTACCCTTAATAAGTGCTCATTCAAATGCTTTATTCACAATAATTTCAAGCAAATCAGCTTAAATATACATTCTGAACTAACCATATAAGGTCATTTTAATTTACCTTTAGAAAAATTTGTCGATGTCATTAATTTCATTAAAATGTTTCTAACTAGCATCTGCATTGTTTCTCCATCAGAATATCACGCTTCCAACATTCATTCGTTTGTTTATCATAAAGACACGTCATGTTTACTCATCACCGCACACACACACACGTTCTGCAACTGTACACCCAACAAAACATATACCCGAATGCGTCGATTGCCAGTTCAAGCACAACATTTACCTCGCACTTCATCACGAATCTCGCACGAGCTGTATCAGGTGAAATCGACACGCAACATTCCGGACGCCTTGCTTCCCATCCCAACCCCAAGCACCCTTACCGAAGGTTTTCAGCAGAAACTTTACCATGCCATCCAACGCGAACCTATGATAAACCGTCGGGTTTTGATTTACTCACCATCATTATCCAAATCAACCAACTCAAACCTGTATGTACTAACAAGTCAGCAGGAGAAATGAAAAAAAAAACACTCACTGTATCCAAACCACGCTCACTGCTTGATTCCGTTTGTTGGAGAATCGTTTCCCGGGGTGAAAAAGAAAAGGCAAATGGAGAATGCCGTCCCTTCGAAACGGCATCGTGGGAGGTGGCACGATTTCAGAAAAATTTATCAACTATTCATAAGACTCGCTC